>ML350594.1:0-240647 GCA_005239505.1 Nicotiana paniculata | reverse complement strand
AAAAATAATCTTATCGATCGATCATTTGACAAATCCAAATCCAAATCCGAATCCGAATCCGAAGCCGAACTATTAGAAGAGGTGTGATGTCTGTTCAGGAAAAAAATTAATTAAATAAACTTTGTCCAAAAATAATCTTATCGATCGATCCGAAGCCGAAGCCGAGCCGAGCGACGACGGCGCGAGGATACATCCTCTTCAACTCCTTTTAAGAGCTCTAAGAAGTGATCCTATATTTATACACACAAGTATAGTTGTCTTTCACCAATGTGGTACAAAGTTCATGACAAAAAAACTCACTTGATTCAAATTTTCATTTCCCTCCATTTTATTTTCCACTATTTCTCAATTCACACTCTTAAACTTTTAAGCCCAGTGCTTAAAGTATTTTAAGCCCAATACTTAAAGTCCAACACTAATTAACAAGCAACATAACTCGGATGAGCACAATGATCACATCTATATAGAATGCAGAAGTCTATGAATCGATCCAGTTACTAAATTGCAGATCCTTTTTTGGTACAGAGGAACGAAAATAGCGAGAAAAATCCCAGCGAACCTTGAACCTCGACTGAAACGCGCCGGCGACCTCGAAACCTACCGGAAGAACTCGAAGCTCAACAGGGTCGGAGATGTTGCGTTTTGCAGGTTTTAATGGTTGTTTTCCAGCTATTTCCAAGCTGTTTTTGCGGGTGTTTCAAGGCGGTTTTTGGGGCAGTATTTCAGCTGATTTTGAACTCGAATTTCAGCTCATCTGGGACTGCTTAAATGGTATTTATGGAGCTAAAAATGGCAGTGGTTTTGGAGGAAGAAGAAGAAGAGCAGCGGCTTCTCATTTCTGTTCTGTGTATGTGTGTCTCCTTTTGTAAGTTGAGCACAAGAAGAGGATGAAATCCTAAAAGGAGAGGAGGCGCTCGATTGGGGAATTTTTTTTCTTCAGAGGTTGGCGTTACTGTGTGTGTACATATGATGAGAAAAGAGAGAGGAAGAGTGTACGGAATGTATGATGAGAGAAGGGAATACCGTAAGGAATGAGGTCATGGGACAAGAAAATAGTGAAACAGTATAGGAAGTATATGAAGTAATTTCATTAGATTTGGTCCGTGGTTAAAATAAATTCTTTCGATCCTATATAGTAGACTGTGTTAGAAGTATTATTATTCTTTAATAAATCCTACTAATAAAAATCATATAAAAGTTAAAATATCAAGATTAAACCTAGAAAATATTAAATATAAAAAGGTGATGATAATTCAAATATGGTCAAAAATTAGGTGCTCACAGAGAGGGTGGGCGTGGCTCCCGTGGATGACAAGATGCGGGAAGCGCGACTTAGATGGTTCGGACACGTGTGAAAGAGAAGCCTAGAGTCACCGGTTAGGAGGCGTGAGCGGTTGACTTTGGCAGGTACGAGAAAGGGCAGATGGCGGCCTAAGAAGTATTGGGGCGAGGTGATCAGCCAGGACATGGCGCGACTTCAAATTTCCGAGGACATGGCTCTTGATAGGAACATGTGGAGGTCGAGCATTATGGTGGTAGGCTAGGGGGTAGTAGAGAGTTCTTCCCTCTTTGTACCTGGACGTTTGATAGAATTTTTTTTAGGTTTGTTAGCGGTCTATGTTGTTTGCATAGTTTTGTGTTAGTCCCTTCACTTATTCGTTGTTGTTATTTTCTTTCTGACATCTTTTGTTGTTACATGTTTTTTCTTCTGTTTCTTTTCTGATATTATTGTCTCTCCTGTTGAGCCGAGAGTCTCCCGGAAATAGCCTCTCTATCCTTTTTGAGGTAGGGGTAAGGTCTACGTATACTTTACTCTCCCCGTATCCTTTTAATAAAATTTTACTTGGTATGTTGTTGTTGTTGATGTAATATTCGTTGTAATCATGCAAATTATCTATTTACAGTGGCTCAGCTTTCTCCCTGAAGCTCTTTTTTCAATTAGTGATGAATGATGATGCATTCCAATATATTTGCAAAAGACCAGAAGTTCCCAAGTTCCAGAAATACCACCTTTTCGCATAAGCGTAGCAAAGAGAAAAAAGGGGGGCAAAAATGGCCCCAGGCTATTGAAAATAGAACAAAAATACCATATATTTTACCTTTTTAGTCCAAAAATTCCATTGAACTATAGAAATAGGATAAAAATGCCATCACCATTAGCTAATTGGCCCAAAAAATTCCAATAGTTTAAACTGTGTAAATTTAAACTCAAGAAAAAAATCCTGAAGTATGTTGTTGTGATTTTTTGTTTCCGTGTTTTATAACGAAGAATTAACCTAAATAGCCATTCACCTAATAGCTTAAATTAAAAATAGTCGGTGAAAGTATAGTGTATGCATAATTTATGTATTATGCGTGTATAATAATGTATAATAAATGTATAATCTATGTATATAATTAAAAAAAAGTAAACAATGAATATGACCGGCTATTTGGGTAAAGATCCCTTTTATAGTACCATAAGTTTTACTTTCAGTTAAAGCTATATTCCATGCTACTGTATGAAGTTGTAATCAGTGAGATCAATACATGTAATCTCAATTCTATCTATTAAAAAGGTTCCGGACCTGAATCAATTCTGAATGGAGTCCAACTACAGTCCTTGGGACTGATTTTGTTCAAGTGGCTGCACGGGCTATTTGTAGGAGTCCAAATTCAATACAAGGCCGACTTGAAACTTGGGCCTAATCCATCACTGCTTTAGAGCAACGTCATCGGGAGCGACTAAACCAATGAAATTGTGACATGTGGCCCATCTCCTATGCCAAATGCAAAGACCCTCAGCTGAAGACTCTTTTTATCATTTGTATCTGAATCTGAATCTGTAGCTGATTGTAAACATGGCGGATTCGACGAGGAAGTTCCTTTTACCTACGGTCTTAGCTGTATTATGTTTCTCGTGGACCATCGCCGCCGGCACCGACGGGCCATTCATCATCGCACACAAGAAGGCGGCTCTTACTCGCCTCAAATCCGGCGTCGAACGTCTCTCCGTCTCCATAGACATCTACAATCAAGGATCTGCGTATGTCTTCCGTCCCTCTCCTTTTTTTTTAATCAGATCCTGTACTTCCTTTTTAAAGCTTTTCTTTCATCGATGTTTTGCTAAATAAATATGCATGTCTATTAATTGCTTTCCTTGAATATTCTGTTGTTAGGATCCACGCGTTGGTTGGGTAATTAGTTATGTTATGCATAAGTATTTTTTTAATCTGAGCTCATATACTGTTTCCATAATAGGAAAAGGATTAGATAGATAATCCAGAGTAATTAGATTGATTATACTAGTAAGAGGCGTATGTATGGAGTCAAAGCTAATAAATAAGTACAACAGTAGTTTGCTCAATTGGTAAGGAAAATTTTTATATGATGCATGCTAGTGTAATCTCAGTCTTCTTTTGTCTCATTTCCAAATAGGAATGCGAATTCTCTCGATCTGATTGTTTTTTTGGGTTACTAAATGTAGTCAGTTCTTTCTTACTTGTTTTTTTTTTCTTCTTTTTCTATCCTTGTTACCTAATTGGGAATCGCAGTTTCAGATCAGGAAATCAGTTTCCCTTTCTTATTGAAATCCCTATTAGACCTTTTATTGTTTTCCTTTCATTTATTTTTTGATCCGAAATTTTTTTTATTGCTTCTTGAAGGTGAAGCATCCGTGGAATACGAGCAAATAAACTACAAATGAAGAGATTGGAATCCCTTTTTGACTTTACCTCCCATCCTCAATAATTAAACATTATATTTGTATATTGCCCGGGATAGGAAGAGTAAAAGATATAAACACACTTTACTTTAGCTTTCGTCTTTAATTTTATGTCTATTATCATCCTATATTTGCAGTTTAGAATAGTTGTTTATCTATCATCTATGGTTGTAGTAAGATACTTCTTATAGCTTGAGATTGGAATTCTTGTATGATGCCACTGACTTGTCACCAGCAGGTGACAGTTGAGTAAACTTTATAATGCTTGATAAACTAACACCTAGATGAATTAAATGATGGGTTAAACGTTATAGTTCCAGGCTTTGATTGATGATAGGAGGCTGATAGTTTAGACTCTAAAATTATTGTGTACAATGTTCAGCATGATTCAACCATCCAGAGGAGTGCTGAGGATTGTTTTTGGTCAAAATAGTATTTTCCTTTTGAATAATACGGTTCTTACTTTCTTTTCACATTGTTAGCAATCTCTCGGTACATCAGCATGATTCAACCCGTGTGCTCATTCCTGAACCGTATGTGGGATAGACTAATTCCCTTGGCTTCAATTTGGTGAAAAGTTAAGGGATCTAAGAATTCACAAACTTTTCAGAAATGACTTGCATGATTCTTTTTATCCTTTCTTGTGCAACCGACTTCACTCTAAATTGTTCCCAGAGATCTACCTCTAGATATCTGACTTATGCTATCTGTATAATCATTTACCAATGATGTGCCTTTGACATGAAAAAGCTTTTTTTGTTCAGGACGGCATATGATGTGAGTCTTTATGATGACAACTGGTCTCAAGATGTATTTACCATTGTCGCTGGTAACACATCCATGTCATGGGAAAGGCTGGACGCGTGAGTCCTCATATTATTGGTGGCATCTAACAATTTGATTTCTTTATCTTGTCTCTTTCTCATGTTGGTTTGCGTGTTTGATGTCAGTGGGACCGCTCTCTCCCATTCCTTTGAGTTGGAGGCTACGAAAAAAACAGTGTTTTATGGTGCCCCAGCGGTTATAACATTCCGTATTCCCACAAAGGCTGCTCTACAGGTTTTACATTCTTGCTTGTATGGTTCTACTTAGTATGCTTGATATGGATGACATTGATCTATAATGTTTTTGTTTTAGGAGGCATACTCAACTCCAATCCTCCCACTTGACATACTAGCTGATAGGCTTCCGGAGAATAAGTTCGACTGGGTAAGCTTGAACACTATTAGCTAGCTGCACAAACTACAGCACACATATTCTGTTAATTGTATTTGCTAAGAGAATTTCCTTTTTTTGCATGGATTGTACAAAACTCTTGGTGAATATTCACAGGCAAAGGTATGACATCTTCCTCTAATAGTGTTAGATTCGATAATGCTTACTGTTACATATAATTACGTACAGAAAGTGGAGAATTCAACAAGTTTCTAGGTTATCAATCATTATCTGATATAGAAAAACAACAACATACCCAGTATTATCCCACACCGTGGGGTCTGGGGAGGGTAGTGTGTACGCAGAGTCGCAGACCTTACCCCTACCTTGTGAGGATTATATAAAGTTAGCAACGGTTTAAGATGGAAGAGGAATCAGTTTCCGTGCTCTAACAGGCATTCTGAACCCCAACGCATCTAAAGTTGCCAACTTTTTATCTGATATAGAAAAAGCTTATCTGAATTTAAAGAAAATGAGAACTACATGGATTGATAACTTATCCTATTTGATATCTCTCTGAGAGCACCCCTAAGTTAGACGTGTTGTTAAATTTGGAATTTTTATATCTTACATGTCCCACGTGTTGCCCTCTTCATAAAGCAGTATGGTTTTTCTGTGAATATGATGCGCTTTGTGGAAATATTTGAAAGTTATGAGACCTCATTTTTATCTCCCCTTGTTTACAGAGGTTGATGGCAAAATATGGCTCCTTGGTTTCTGTGATCTCAATTGTGGTTCTATTTGTCTACCTGATCGCGACCCCTTCAAAGTCCGCAAGCAAAAAGAAACGCTGAATACAAATTAGATGTCTTGGTCATTATTCCGGCAAGAATCAATTGGAACCTTCAGGATTTATCTTGTGTTCCTCGTTAGTCAAACATCAGTTTATTTACCAGTTTTAACTTTTACACTTTGTAACATCATCCAAGCAGGTAATTAGACTGAGATGTTAGTCTTCGGCAGATCTCTAAGCTAAGATTTTCACTTTTATGAGAATTTTGTACTGGGTTACTTGAATACCTGAGTTTTGTTTTTTGCCCTTTCCTGTTTGTGGTTTCCATGCTTCTTGAGCATCAACGATTTTCATTTTCTTACAATTCCATCTGTGCCTTTCCATTTTATGTGCGAAATATTTTTTTGGTCGGATGATGGATCAATAAGAATTGTTTAACTGACAAAGGCAACCAGGTTTAATTAAGGTTCTAATCATTTCAGGATGCTTGTAATATTACAGTCAACCAGTATTGACCCTTGTGCACGGATTTCTTTGGAAATATTATGTCTTCATATTTCTTTATTTTGAATGTCTTAAAAATATGTTATGGAGACGTAATGTACATCAAATTATTATGTCTTCAAATTGATCAATGCGGCTTGCCATTTGCTAAGTGCCAAGAATACAACCCTTCCTTGAGTAGTGCAAAATGTACAATCTCTTTGTAGATACACGTTATATATATATATATATATTCGTGGATCTTTATCAGATTAATTTGGATGCAGGAAATTGACCTGTATCGTGACAGGAACAAACACATTATAATAGAGTATTAATTATGTGCCTCACCAAAATCCAACAGCACACTCAGACGCATATACACTATTAATCTGGAATCAAACAATCAACTTAGAACAAACGGACTCAAGTAAACCCTCTTCTTATATAAGAATAAGAATAGATAAAATTAGAAAACATGAAATTGAAGGTAAGCAATTTCAAAAGGCACTACATTTAATTTCAAAGCAGTAGATAAAATTATAAGAATAACATATTCTAACAAGAAAAAAAGTGTGTCGATACTAATATAGTAAGTAATGAGAGCCATAATTATTATGTAGACGATCAACGACATAATCTAATGACCCAATTTCGGAGAGATCAGACTTTCCGTATAGACAAATTGAACATTACCATTGTGTTCAATGGTAACTGCATCAGTATCATCACAATCTAGAGGCCACATTCGATTGATTAATCCAACTGAACGACAGGATATTATCCTATATTCTATTTTTGTCAGTGTTCTCCAATCTTCATAGCCGAGTAGTACTTCACCATCTGAAAACTTGTATATTGGTATAACTCCATTATTTGGTACAACAAATAATTTTGTCCAAGATTCTTTAACACCATAAATTAAAAGTTGTGTCGTCCAACACTCTTGTGCCCACATCAAAATCAACCTTGATTTTATTTTAATTAAAGGGAGCAAGCACATGGTCTCTGGCAATGCTATATCTCCGAACATTTCATCTCAAATATTAAACGTAAGCACGGAAAGCCTTGATAAAATACCAAGCCAATGAAATGCTCCATGTAGAGATGTCAAACGTGGACAATAGGGAGCAAAGAGCCATCTGACCTACCTGATGAGGTCGGACCAGAATTTCATTAGCTTTTCAATCCTAATAACTTTATAGTTATCAGTAGTAGAGTCATATCCCAATCCATAACCAGATTCCTCCTCATGATATTGATCACAAATAATGTTTTCAGAGCGGGGAGGTAATATTGATTCTCGTGTAGAGAGAGGGGTTCCATATCAATAATATTGAAGGCTCTAGCTGTTCTCGATTAGGAATAATCCAAATCCCGATGAGAAACAAGCCATCGCAACAAGAAAAGACTTTTATACCATTGTCTGGTTTAGAATTTGAAGGCCAATCAAATCTCCGGATATCCTTTACAAGTTGAAACAATGATAAAGAAGAACAATAGAAGTAATATCTTTTATCCTTGGGGGACCATTGGGAAAAAAGATTTTTTTGGGAATTGGGTTGGTGCTTAGCATGATTGAGATGTTTTTTCTTAAAATAAGGTTCAGAAATAAGTGTATTCCAAGATTCTGTTGAAGAAAGAATCCCTAACTCTCATCATCTTTCAAATAATCAGAGAAATAAGAAGAAGGAAATTTCAATCAAAGAAGTAGAAGATGGAGTGTCTCATACACAAATGAAGATTTCGGACAAAACTAAGTTTGATAAAAGACCATCCAATCAATTAACCATTACACATGGAGCTTTCTCACATGGTGGTTGATTGATTAAATCTTGACCGTCAAGATTGAAGTGTCTCATTACAGTATTTTATCTACAGATAAAACCTCACATGTGTGAGGTCTGTGAATATACATTGTAAAGAATAATAGTGGTTAGTTAGTTACATCATAGCCTATAGAATTTAGACAAGTGTACAACTTTTATTCTTTCTAGATAGGATGAATTGTATATATAAATTGTTCATTACACAATCAAATACACAGAGAAAATTTATAAAATATTGTCTTCTTCCTTTATTCATCTTACATGGTATCCGAGTAGTGAAAACTCGATCCATTCCTTTGCTTCACCTCACCGATTTTCTTCTGTTTCAACTCATTTTCTCCTTCTCTATCTCATCTCATTTCCTTCCTTCATCTTCATCATCACCATGGCGGAAAATACTGAAAGTAGTATCGCTCATAAAAGATCTGGAAATGGAGTAACCTTCGATCCAAATCACCCCTACTTTCTCCACTCGTCTGATGCACCTGGCATGACTTTAGTAAATGCAACCTTCACTGGAAGAGGTTTTCAGGGTTGGAGAAGATCGGTGCTAATTGCACTTTCAACCAAGAATAAAATAGGCTTCATCAATGGCACATGTCCACCCTCGGCTGCTACTTCCAAGGATTTCCAACCTTGGAGTAGATGCAATGACATGGTAACTTCTTGGCTCCTAAACTCCCTTTCAAAAGACATTGGAGATAGTGTTATCTACTCCAAGTCTGCCAAGGATTCATGGAACAGCCTTGAACACAGGTTTGGACAGTCTAGTGGTGCCAAACTCTATCACCCGCGCAAAGAATTATCAGGAGTAGTTCAGGGAACAACTGATAGCAGGATACTTTACTAAACTCAAAAGGCTGTGGGATGAACTAGATTCACTGAGTTGTGATGTCAAGTTCTTGTGCACTTGCATTTGTGAGGGAAAGCAGAAATTAGAGAAATCATTAGAGGATGAACGACTCATCTAATTTCTCATGGGGCTAAACGGTTGTTATGGACAAGCTAGGGGAAACACTTTGATGATGATTCCCTGCCCAACATTAATCATGCATACTCTTTGGTTTTACAAGATGAGAACCAAACAGAGATATATACAAATCCCTTAATTGCTACTGACTCTTCTGCTTTCAAGGTGGAAAATCAAGGGAACTCTATGTCACAGGGAAATTATCAACAGAAACATGGGAAGCTAACTCACAGAAACCTCTCACAACCTCAAAGAACCCCTACACAGAAACCTCTTAAACTATCTCAAAAGAACCCAAGTTTCAAAGGAAAGTGATCCAAATTCAACCCTAATGCTTCCTGCACCTACAGTAAAAAGGTAGGACACACAGTCAATGACTGTTATAGGATTATAGGGTTCCTTGATGATTTTGAATTTACCAACACTAGAGGAGGTCAGTTTCAAGTTAAGAGCAATGGAGTATTTTCAGCTGACACAACAGAAGAACAGAACAACACTAGCAATGACACCTTATCTCATCACCTGTTCAAGGATCAATTTTCACAATTGATGCAACTTATCAAGCAAGTTAAGGTTGGGGAGGCAGGGACTTCTACTCCAGAAATCAATGCAAATGCTATGGCTGGTACTTATTAAGTATACTGGTTCATGTTTTTCAGTTTTTAATTCTAGCACCTGGATTATTGATTCAGGGGCTTCAGAACACATATGTTTTGACTCTAATGCCTTTCTTTCTTTAACTCCATTTCATAATCCACTACACATTAATCTTCCTAATTATTTCAAGATTACAATCACTCGTGCAGGAAGAATCCCCTTATCTTCAGAATTTATTCTGGAAAATGTTCTGCATGTCCCAAGTTTTAGATATAACCTGTTGTCTGTTAATAGGTTTTGTATACAGTTTCATTGCATCATTTTACTCACTCCTAGTCAATGTCTGTTGCAGTCCCCTTTAATGAAAAGGCCTCAAGTTTTTGGTAAAGCATAGGAAGGGCTATACTTATTGGAGCCTAGAGGAATTAGTTATAGTACTCAATCAAGTGTATTTCCTTTTTCTCTTCACAGTAGTACAACTAGGAATTCAGTTTCCTTTCCTTTCCTTTCTCTACAAGTGCAAACTCTAATGTAAGTCTTTGGCACAACAGATTGGGGCATTTGCCTTTTCATGCAATGAAACAGTTCAATTTTATTTCAAACATTTCCAATTCTGATTGTTTTTGTGATAAATGTCCTAGAGCTAAACAAACTAGACTCTCTTTTCCTTTAAGTCAAATAACATCCCAACATGCATTTGAGTTGATTCATGTCGATACCTGGGGTACCTATTAGGAGCCTACCTATATGGGTTCAAGTATTTTCTAACAATAATAGATGATTTTAGCAGAGGTACCTGGACCTTTCTGCTCAGTACTAAAAGTAATGCTTTTGCAGTTCTAAAGAATTTTTTTGTCATGGTTGAAAGACAGTTTGGAGTCAAAGTGAAGAAATTAAGAACTGACAATGCCTTTGAACTTGGCAAAGGATCACAAGAGGCAGCATTTTTGCTTTCTCATGGCATACTTCATCAAACAATTTGTGTGGGGACAGCTCAACATAATGGCATTGTTGAGAGGAAGCATAGACATCTATTGGACATAGCAAGGGATCTACTCTTCCAATCACATGTTCCTATTTGCTACTGGGGAGAATGTCTATTGACTGCTATATATTTAATAAACAAATTGCCCTCCAAAGTTCTGAAAGGACAATCACCCCATTTCATCATATTCAACAAATCTCCTGCCTACAGGATTCTTAGGAGTTTTGGGTGCCTTTGCTATGTGTCTACATTGTCTAGTGGAAGAAGAAAATTTGAGCCTAGAGCACAAGCTTGTGTGTTCTTGGGATATCCTTTAGGGCAAAAAGGATACAAAGTCTTAGATTTGAACACCAAGAAAATATTGGTTTCTAGAGATATGGTGTTTCATGAGACCAAATTTCCATTTGCCTCACTAAGCCCTATCCCACCTCCCATCTTCACCTATCCTACACCCACATATTTCAACCCCAATGTTGTTCCCTCACCTCACTTACCTAATGAACCTGTTCTGCCTATTTCACCAATCACTCACTTTCCTTTTTCACCTTTTTTCCCCCAGTTACTCCCCACTTCCATCACCCCTCACCATCCCCAGTGATTATAAGGTCTCTTAGAGTCTCTAAATGGACCTCACATCTCAATGATTACATCTGCAACAGTGTTTACTTAACAGTCCTCAGCTCTTCGTATTTTAATCAACCTAGTCATCCTAATATCTTCTCATTTACAGCTTTATCACCCTCCAACCAACACATCATCCAATCCATCTCAGCAATTTCAGAATCCACCAGTTTCTCACAGGATTTTGCACACCCAGGATGGAACCAGGCTATGCTTTCTGAAATAGGCTTTGGATAGGAATCAGACTTGGGAGGTGGTACCATTACCAACAGGTAAAAAGGCTTTCCCTTGTAAATGGGTATACAAGGTCAAGCATAATTCTGATGGCACTATCGAGAGATTAAAGGCAAGATTGGTGGTGAGGGGGGATATACAAAGAGAGCGCATTGACTACACGGAGACATTTTCACCAGTAGTTAAAATGACTACTATCAGATGTCTATTGGCAGTAGCAAGCAAGAAGGATTGGCCTATTCATCAACTAGATGTAAGTAATTCTTTCTTACACGGGGATCTACAGGAGGAAGTCTATATGAAGTTTCCAGCAGGTCTATCTCCTCCTAGTCCTAATCACGTGTGCCTTCTCAAAAAGTCTCTATATGGGCTCAAACAGGCCTCCCGACAATGGTATGCCAGGCTTGCTGGAGCTTTATGTTTTAAAGGTTATTAATCTTCCATGAATGATTACTCTCTATTTTTCAAACGCACAAGCATTCTCGCATCTATTGTTGCTGTCTACGTGGATGATATTCTCATAAGTGGAAATGATATTGTTGAGATTGAAGCTCTTAAATCATTTTTTCACACAGAATTTAAAGTCAAAGACCTAGGCAGTCTACATTATTTCCTAGGCATGGAAATATTGCGAGAAAAGGAAGGTATTATAGTATGTCAAAGAAAGTTCACCTTGGATTTGCTGAAGGAATTTCAAGTTGAAGCCAATCCTAGTGTGTGCTCTCCATTATAGATCCTTCTTCAAAGCTGCATTCTGACACCAGCCCTCTCCTCCCAAATCCTACTATATATCGACATCTTGTGGGAAAATTGAACTATCTCACCCGTACACGACCTGATATGTCATTTGTCGTCCTCAAGTTCAGTCAATACATGCAAAGCCCTCGTCTTTCTCGCTTTGATTCAGCCCTCCGCGTCCTGTGTTACCTTGCTTTAGATCTAGGGCAGGGAATCATTTACCTCTTCTGGAGGTGAATCGTAATATATTTATATTAAGAGCACGTTCATATTTACAAGCTTTATTAACATCGTCACATTCACTTCACGGAATGAATTAATATTATATAAAGTTCTCTTCCTACAAGAGATGGAGCATAATTATCTGAACGTGCAATAACCACATTAAATTGTGATGGCGTCTGACCTCTTTCAATATATTTGCTACTTCAGGAGAAAATCGAGGTATGTATGTAATAGAGAGAAATTTTCTCTAACTTAACTTCATTGTAACCATAGCAAGCCTAAATTATCACTTATGGTGGTCATACGTATATACCACTTCTGGTGGTTAACAAAATTTTGTTACAATGAGATATACGAAACATCCAACCACTTCTGGTGATCATACGTTTCTTATGAATTCTGCTAGAGTTCAAGCGATGCTCTATAGGAGCAAATTTGATGTCTCTTTGCAATTTTGTTCTTAGGGAACAAATTTGAGGCATAAATTGTCAAATGAACCAATTATGCTCCTTAGGGCCAACGAACAAAAATCATATTGTTAGTAACAAAAAAAAAAGAATGTCTTATATGTAGGAAGTACTAACCTTTTGAGTAGAACTCTTAATTATGGCGATTGAATCTGATTTATAGCCATAAACTTTTGCAAACTCAACTCAACAAATAGTTAGTATTCAACAATATATGAAAGTGCAAAAATTAATGTCACAAGTCCTTTGCTACAAACCTACTTCAAGACAACTGTCACGACCCGATTTACCCTCCGAACGGTCTCGTGACGACACCTAGTCTCTACGACTAGGTAAGCCTAAAATTTGTGAAAAATAAGACAAATCAATAATAGAAACGATAAAGAGGAAGAAATACTATAAAATTTAGCCACTCGGCATTTACAGCTTTTAATTTCCCAAGACCCGAAACAACACAAAGTCACAAACTCTGAACTATTGTAGCTCTATACAAAGGAGTAAAGAAAAATGTATCTATATATATCTTCTATAACTATACTAGAGTAGGAAGGAGACTCGTGTGATCCTGCGGACGCGGCAAAATTACCTCACGTTCTCCTAAACAGCTACTGAGATACGCCTAGCCACTGTACGGTGCAGTGGTACCCAGATCTGCACATGGGGAAAACATGCGCAGGATGGGCGTGAGTACTCCACATTCGGTACTCAGTAAGTGCCAAGCCTAACCCTAGTCAAGTAGTGACGAGGTCAGGTTGAGGCCCTACTGGGTTTTAAAACAAGATAGTTATAAATCTAAACAGTGAAATATTGATAAGCATTGATAAACAGAATTAATGGAACTGAAAGAATTAATAACAGAAAAAGAGTCCTCGGCTCAGCACATCATATATCCCAACAGTAAACATGCAATGCAGTACAAGGGGAAAGCTCCTGAATCTCAATCTGTAGTCCCAATTTAAATGTGCAATGCAGTACTGGGGGAAAGCTCCCGGATCTCAGTCCGTAGTCCCAATTTAAATATGCAATACGGTACAGGGGGAAAGCTCCCGGATCTCGATTAGTAGTCCCAATTTAAATATGCAATGCAGAAGTATGTCAGATACGGCTTAATTAAACAGTTCAGGAAAAATCAACACGCAAGAATACAATAAAACTACCTAAGCATGGTGCAACTAGTAGAAATTAAAAGGAAATCAAGAAAGGACAGGTGGACATGCTTATTCTTAAGCTAACTACTCAGTTAAGACAGGGAACAATAATAAAGGAATGAAAATAAGTGATGCCATGGAAGGAAAAAGTGATATTTAGCAACTATGACCTGTGTACGCACTCGTCACCCCACGTACACGGCGTCCAGTAACAAAAATCAGTATAAAAATACCTAAGGGGAAGTCCCCAACACAGAGTTAGGCAAGCCACTCACCTTGATTGCGCTAATCAACTCTGGGTGGCCCACATCTAATAAATTCGATTGCATAATGTAAATAACACTTTAAGGAATCAAAATAGCTAAATAATTCGAAGCTAATACGCGAAATTAGGAAATTCGCCTAAAAAGTCCCCCGGGCCCACGTCTCGGAATCGGGTAAAAATTATATTTTCCGGACAGTCATTCACTCACGAGTCTAAACATATGAAAATCTATCAAATCGGAGGTCAAAACCCAATCCAAACTCAATAATTTGGTCTATGAAGTTTATCAAATTTTTTCCAAATCTTCCACCCAAATTCGAATTCTAATGACCAGATTTAAGTTAGGAATCATGAAAATTCATCTAAGTAGGTTAGAAATCACTTACTCAAGTTATCCAGGTGCAAAAGTCTTCAAAAATCGCCCTTCCCGAGCTCCAAAATTCGAAAATGGTGAAAATAAGCTTAAAACCTCGAAATGGGTTTTAATATTCTGCCCAGGCCTAAATTGTGAAGTGTGATCGCGGACATATGGATGCGATCGCATAGAGTATGCCTCACCCCCCTCCCCTAAAATGGACATTGTGCGGTCGCACAATAGCACTTGTGATCGCGGAGCACACCGGACTGAACCCTATGCGTTCGCAGCTAGGCCCACGCGAACGCACAGAGCAAAACTCCCCCTACCCGGCCCAATGACCTTATGCGGTCGCGACCCCCCTATTGCGATCGCACTGGCTAAAAAAATAGCTGGGCTCAAACTTGTTCTACACGATCGCGGCCCAAAACACGCGATCGCACTGAATGATTACTTGCTGCTCTAAAAACCAGAAAACAGTTGAAGACTGGGCAAAAAATATGCCCATTTGAACACCCGAAACACACCCGAGACCCCCGGGACCTCAACCAAAAATACCAATCAACCCTAATACCTCATTCAAAATTGGTCGGGCCTTAAAAACATGTCTCATAACATAAAAATCATTAAATATGCATAGATTCAAGTCTAAGAACTTATGAAATTTCTAAAATCCACATCTGATGTCGAATCACGTCTAAACTCGTCCGAATGACCTCAAATTTTGCACACAGGTCACAAATGGCATTATAGACCTGCTGTCGCTTTCGTAATTCCATTCCGAGTTCGATATCAAAATTTCACATATCGGCCAAAATCGCCGAAATTCTAACTTTCGTCAATTCAAGCCTAAATCTACAACCGACCTCAAAAACATATTTCGAACTCGCTCCTAACCCCGAAATCACTCAACGAAGCTAACGGAGTCGGTGGAATTCCATTCTGAATTCGTCTTCACACAGTTCTAGCTACGGTCTGATTTCGAGAGCTAAAATTCACATTAAAGGATTATGTGTCCAAAATCACTCTGAATTTAACCACTCAACGCTCAGACAAGTTACAATAATACAAATAGACATGGGAGAAGTAGTTATTAGGGGATCGGGGCGCTAACTCTCAAAATGACCGACCGGGTCATTACATGCAAAGTAGCAAAGGAAAATAATTTGTCGTTCATAAAGACAAAGTAATATAGTAAAACCTTTAATCCAAATATGGAATCATTTTTATGCTTACTTTACTAATATGCAAATAAAATATTGACGCCAAAGAAGTATCAATCGTTCAAACCACTGTAAAAAAGGTAGAAATCCATGAATACAACAGTGTCTTACTTGCAGTGAGAATTGATGCCTTTGGACGAGGATAACTATGGTGATACATCTTTCAAAGTAAGTGCTCAAGGCAGAGTCTCGTGCTGATAACATGTTATAAAATAACGATTGTAAAGTAAATAAACCTAAGGCAAGTATAGAGAGAGATTGATATATTTTTCAACTTCAAACTGATGTACATAATAAACTGAAAACTCTTCTATTTATAGAAGAAAGGAAACAACTGCGAGGCTTTTCAGGAAGCAGCTGCGGGGCTTTTCTTCAACTGCTTGTAAGTTGTCTGCATGAGCTGCTTGCAACATGCCTGTTTAATAAGAAGTTGCTGCAAATCATTTCATTGAGTTGCTTGCAACTTGCCTGCATCAGCAGCTTGTAAGCTGCTACTACACGCTGATGTGTAAGTTGCTACTGTACCATACATAGATAATTTTCTACCGGGGATAATATTTACGGAGTACCAAAATGATAAGCTTCTTCGGGAAGCTTATTTTCAATAGAGTACCAAATAGATAAACATATTTAAGGCGGAGTTCCATATGGATAATCTTCTCCAGGAAGCTTGTGAACATCCATAATATAATATATATTTATAACAATATACATCTTTTTCGGCACAATACCCACATAGTTCTCTGATGACAGATACAACAAGAAAGGGCAAAATTATCATTTTACCTTGCCATTTTATTTTTATTTTATTTTATTTCTATATCTATTTGTTGATCAAGGGAAAATATGTCATATACGTCTTTTTCGGCACAATACCCACATAGTTCTCTGATGACAGATACAACAAGAAACACTCTTAAAATTTTATACTCTCCACACTTTTAAGGACTAATCTTTGACTTCTCATCATTATATTAGTGGAATCTTTCAATTTCATGTAAGCTTTTCTCTCAATTTTTGCTTTAATCTTCCGTTTCATTTCAATATTTTCAAATTTATAGCTGAAATTCATAGTTGTTTTTCTTCTATGTTCTTTTTCATCCATTCATCTCCTTCCTTTTGTTTCTTTCTTTCATTCTTAAAATGTTCCTTTTGTATGATCTCTTTATTTTATTTTTCAGATTTTCAAAGGCTACTTTTTCTAGCTTTTTTACATCTTTTTAGTTGGATTGTTCTAATTTCAGGTATGATTTCTCTCATTTTTTGCCTTGATTTCTTCCAATTTCTCTTCAAACTTCCGATTTTCATTGCTGGAATTCGTGGTTGATGTCTTTATTAGAGAAAGGGGTAGAGTTTCGGAAGGTTTTATATGTGTAAAATATAGTTGAAAATCGGGGTAGATACGTTGAAAAAACATATTATAGAAGTAATTTTATTTTCTTTTGACTTCTTTTTGCATTTCGAAAAGTATCTCTTGAAATTCTGTTATACCAATCTGAATGCTTAATTGTTTTTAGTTTCTATTGATAAGTATTAAAAAGGTTATTTTATGCATTCATCTCCCGCCATTTTTCCATCTGCCCTTCTCTGTTACTATCATTAATAGAATATAAATTTTATTATAGCTATCGATTAATTGAAAAATTTATAATTGTAGATGAGTATGTTTTGAAATATTATGCTTCTTGTTGTCACATTAGTTCTTTTTGAGTGAGCATTTTAATTGGTATTACTTCAGTTTTCTTTGACCAAAGAGTAATCATTTAGGTGGAGAGAAGTCAATAATATTTCATCTCCTTTTTTGATACGGTAAGAAAAAACATCAATCTCCATGCTCAACAAGATGCACCAACTTCTGATGTTTTACGTCCAATCTTACAGAGCATCTGATGGAGCTTACTCTAAGTCTTGGTTGAGAAATCCAATGGAGCTTACTCTAGGTTTCGATTGACAACTCTGATTGTATGCATTAACACAATCAATTGATAATGAAGTAATTGCAGTTACATGTAAGTTTGAATTTTACCTCTACACAATTGATGTTTTGTTTAAGAAACATAACTGAGGAAGTTTCCATTGAAACTTTTTGCATTACTTAATTAGTTTAACTTTTCAGCAGACAATTGACTGCGATTATGAATTTTCGTGAGCTGAGTTAATCATGGATTACAGTTTCTGGGTTGGTGATCTCCCCTGATATGATAATTTATGATTTGGGTGATAAAGTTTTTCACCTTTCCTCTTGCATGGTAAGTTACACATTTGTGACTGATTTTTGTAAACTGTATTATTACGAAGATTTGTCAAGAGCATTAAATTATATCTTTTTTTGCTTTTCAGAAAAGATCGTACATATTAGAGTGAGAATTTTATGCATAGTTATTGTTCCCTTGAAGTTGATTTATAAGGTATGTATCGAATTCTTACAACCAGTATGAATGACTCTTTTATTTTTATTATTTTGAGCTATTGAAAATTTACTTTCACGCAAACAATTGTAGAAAAAAAAGGATATTTCTCATAATATTTTGTGAAATTCACCTATTACTTTTTGAGGCTGACATTCTTTTAAATTTATATAGACTGTAGGATAAAAGTGAAATATACCTTCTTATTAGTGACAGAGACTTTTAAAGAAAATAATACTTGTTATTTCCTTTTTCAAATTTGTGTTTGTATACCATTTAGATCTATGTTGTGCGTCGCTATTATGAGACAAATAGTCTTGTGACTGCTAATGATTCTCCACGTGATTGAGTTAGTTGTTGGAACTACTAAGAGTTGGCTTGGTTTGTATTTCAAATATTTTTGGTAGTTTAGAAGACAATGTGACAAGGCTCAAGTCAACTGGAGCAATGCCTTATTGTCGAGTCACCGAGAAGAAGCCTACCAGATTATTGCGCTTCTACCAGGGGCTGCTCTAGCACATGCTGGGCCTAAAGCCAAAATTTAATATGAGGCCAAATTTTAAAAGAAAGTTATAAGATATATTTTTATTTGAAATCTATTCTTCTAACTTTTTGAGATATAAAGTTGTTAATAATCTTTTTTTATTATCAATTTTTCTAATAATTCTTATACAATTGATATTATAGCAAACTCATTTAGTATTTCTTGATTTATTGTTGATTTTAGATAAGATATTATAGAGCAATAGAACTATAGAACTATTAGAAGCTTAAAAGTATTGTTGAACACTTAAATTAATAAAATTTATGGAGAAAGAATGTGCGTAAGAATATTAAAGAGAAAGACAAAAAATACGTAGGAAGAGTAAAATTCTTACGCATAATCTAATGAAGGAGTAAAAATTAAAAAACTGGAATGTTGGGAAAGCTATTCATCTACCTATCTTTAAGTAAGTCAAATATATATATAAATAAAGAGAGAGAGAGAGCTTTCTTTCCTTTTATATTAAAAACTCTACTTCTATATTTAAGGTATAAATATTATTTTTAAATACCTATGCACCTAATATTTTTAAAGATTGGGCCCCTAAATTCGGGGGCCTAAGGCATAACCCTTGCCTCTTATAACGTTGGAGTCGGCCTTGGCTTCTACTACTTTAGGAAGTCCAGGCAGTTAACCATCTTGATATGTTCCGTTATTCATGTCCTTTTGCTTCTTGAATTCTAGAATGTTCTTAGAATTGTTGAAACTATCAACATCCCAAATTTATCATCTTGGACTGATATCCATGTCTCAACCTATGCTATTTTGTACTGAGATCTTTTCGGGGATCTCATACATCAGGTCTTAAGACACTACTAGCTTATGCACTTTTAGGGAGATAAACGTTTTTGGTTAATTTAAGAGTTACACGCAATTGGTGGTTTGTCTAATCAAAATAAAAATTCTCAATCTACGTATTAATGCATTACAATTACTTCATTTTATGAGATGATTGAACGAAAAGTTTTAATATTTGAAATACAATTTGTCGTGATCTCCATCCATAGTGCACCCCGAGATGTTGTTCCAGCCTTTTAGATAGAACTATTTCTTATATTGGTGTTGAAAGAAGCAAATAGAAAATGAATTTGGAGTTGAACTTTCTAATGTTCTTCCTCTTCATTTACAATTTCAATAGATCAATCATAAGGAAATCCTTGTGTTGTGAATGACAGGTTTGGCAAGATTTAATTGGCTAAACCTATGTTTAGAGTATCTTAGTAATCTAAACATCATCTTTTTTGTCTATATTTTCATTCACAAAATCCCCATTCATTATATCAATCCTGATCGACGGTGGCTGATGCCTACTGTATTTGTCAGTCGCAAGATAAGTGAGAATCACAAAACAAACGTTCCCACTTTTACGGATTTGCCATTTATTCATTATCAAATATACTAGTGTGATTTTACGAAAAATCCAACGCCGATTGGCCTGGTAATTTTAACTATTGAAAGATTAAAATAACAATAAATATAATTAAGTAATAAATATTTTATACTTATTGGTTTGATATAATTTTGAAGTGCGAATAAACTTTATAAATTGCCCTAGTAGAAATGGCGTGGATAACCACTTTTTAACATGTTATTTAGTTTTTATTCAGTATTTCTCATATTGAGCAAAAATAGTCATTACCTTATTATAATTAATACGAAAAGACATTTTTACCCTTTCTTCATGAGTGTTGTGTAAATATTAAGGACATGATGTCCCTAACATTTATACTGCACACATAAAGTTAAGGACACGGTATCCTAAAGTTTAACTACAGAAGGTGTAAATACAAGACATTTTGTCCTTAATATTTACATAGCATTCATTAAGTTAAGGACACCATATCATTAATATTTACAGAACACTCATAAAGTTAAGGACACTATGTCCCTAACATTTACACTGCACATATGAAGTTAGGGATACCATGTCCTTAACATTTACACTGCACATGAAGTTAAGGACATGAGGTCCTAAAGTTTAACAGCAGAAGGTGCAAATACAAGTTAAGGACATAATGTCCTTAACATTACACTGCACATATGAAGTTAAGGACATGATGTCCTAAAGTTTAACAACGGAAGGTGCAAATACAGGACACTTTACTCTTAATATTTATACATTATTCATGAAGTAATGGACACCATATCTTTAATATTTACACAATACATATGTCTAACACAGGGTATTTTCGTCCGGACGGATAAAAACTTATTAAGCACTGGCTAAAAAATAAATATATTTTAAACAGTAACTAAAGAATAAAAATATATTTAATTAGTGGCTAATTATGCACTTCCCTCGTTGCCCTACAGCCTTTGCAGACTACAATATTGTGTAACTCACGTTTATTTTATAGCATTGTACAAACCATTATGGTCTATTTGTTTACTAATACTAGTATTCATTTCTATCTCTTGTTATTAACGTGGAGTATTCAATCACATCAGATAGTAGCTTACAACAAAACAAGCCATTGGGAATGAAACAGCGACTTAACCATTGAATGAAAGATTTTGAACCCTTAACCACTAATTATATTTTTGGGCTATGTTAACGAGATTTAACTATGAAGGGGACTCGAATGAACCCCAATAAATTTTGCCTACGAAGGGGATTCGGATAACCCCTTTCGCCCCTTGTCACTTCTCAATACCTCGAGTTAACTCTTCTTTTTTTCTTTTTTCAAGTGACTATATAAGAATATTCCTTTTACGTTTTTGGTATTGAAACTGGCACAGTGAGTGATCAAGAACTTTTTTAATTAAAAATTAAAAAAAAAACATAGAAGAGGAACCCCAAGTAAGGATAACTTTATGCGCACCTCCATGCTTTAATCGTAGTACTATATAATAATGGGACTTGACTTAAGTTTGACATGCACTCACCTAATCTAATTTTTTGACGACAACTTTACAAATAAATATATCAGCAACAAATCGTGCACTCTTCTTAATCAGCAAAGTTAGTCATCTTCTCGAGAGTTAAATGTTGCTCTTTAATTGGTAAAGCTCCCTCGGTTGAGCTTTGAATTCATGTTTTTGAATTTAATTATTGGACTCTTCATCTTGCCTGCAGGTTAATCACTCTCTCTCTCTCTCTCTCTCTCTCTCTCTCTCTCTCTCTCTCACACACACACACACACACACACACATACACACACACAAAAAAAAAAAAAATAGATCTTACAGTCATCAGTCACCCAATATTCAAAATAAGAAAAGTTTCACATTTGAAGAGTATGAAGAATTTGGCAATCAATGGCAGTCTGGATCCTAAGCATTGATAACTTGAAAACTTAAAAAGCATCTATAGCATTAGTTGAAGCCTCACTACCAATTTGAAAGGTTCTCAGATCCCTAATCCAACTTCCAAGCTCAATCATCTCAAACTTCTACAGCACGACAATTGACAGCAGTTAACCAGCTGCCCTGGGGTTTGGATCATCAAACTACACAAATCTATTTACCAACATTACATTAAAAAAGTGATGTTTATAGCCATTATGATCAAAGGTAAAGTGCAAAACAATTTAAAGGCTGATCCGAACAGCAGTTTTACTCTACTTCTGTTAACCAGAAGGTGAGAAGAAAGAAGCAGAGTAATACTCCACTTAATTACAGGTATCTGCAGACTGCTATAAAGGGAGTATAATGCAACCAAAACTGCCAAGACTAGGCATTTGTTTGCCCTTCAACCCTCCACTACTGGAGGAATCAAGATAAGGAAGAAAACAGCTGAATACTATGGTCTGAAGAGTGACCCGGTTCACCACTCTCACAGTCGCAAGAATATCTAGCCACATTTACCGGTAATAATACAACACCCCGAGAAATGAGCAAAAGATCGAAGGTACGTGGAAGTTGGTGAATGAAAGAGGCGCTATATCATTGGCAAAAAATGGTCAGTTCTCATGTCTTAAAGATCAACGCACATTAGTTTCCTCAACAAATTAACTACTACACTTTCTACATATATATTCAAACTTTTATTACCAAAACAGAACAGCACTATAAAATCCATCATGGCACTGCAAAGACACTAGAAAAACGAAACTTTTGCTTGAGCAGAGTGTCCTAAATGGAGCATAATCCAGCACGCCTCCCCCATCTTCATTTTTGCCTTTTCAGAAGGTCAACATTTTGTTGAAAACAAATACTCCTTTGATGAAAATCTTATTCCCCAGCAAACTTTGGTCTATCAAATCAATAGAGTATAGACCGTAATGTTAAACCAAGCTGCCAAGTGATTACTTTGATGCCTAACAAGTTGTCAATTGATTTAACCAACAGTAATCCTCCTTAAATTCAGATTAGGGTCATTAGGCGGAAACTTTACAGTCATAACCTGGTCATGTATGCCCTCTTTTTGTAGATTTCTGCCGAGTATCAGATTCCAAATGCTTACTATCATATGTTGAATTACTCCTTTTTCCTAACAAAGATCATATACCAGGCAGAGGGCCATTTTCAACTTACTGCTAACGAACCAAAACTGATAACCAGTCGAGCTAGGTCATGCAGAGAGAACATTTTATTCTGCCAGATGCTGGCTTTCCTTGAACAACCAAAAGAATTGGCGAAAAAAATAACATTATTAACATCATAATTTTTCACGCGTGAAATGGAATGAGATGACAAAATCAGCAGTTAAAGTTTGGTAAACAAACTATTAAGCATCAAGAATTATATAACACCCAAATGCCTAGTTCTTGCAGCGTAGAATAACCTGATTGAATTAAAGGGCAGCGATTGCATTAAACAGAGATCAATTCTTCCTTTAGAAATGCATGTACAAAAACATGGTCACATCCTGATAAACATCTATTAGACAATTCGGTACCCAGCTTAAACATGATCAAAGAGTAAAATTGGCACGTTAAATATCTGTTAGACTATTCAGCTCCTATCTTAGATAGAGAACATTGATGTCAAATAAACATTCATTTACTGAGATTCCTATCACCAAATTCATATAAGCCAATCTCAAAGCCTAAGGATAGAAGATGCCGCACTTGAGATAGCAACTTCTGAAGCAAAGTATCAGGGAAAATAAGCAAAAGCAAAAAACAATTGCAAGAGAAATAGAGATTAATAAAATTGGTTAAGGATAAGGTAATTCCCCAGCTACATTAGACATGTAGATCCAAGTCGAAATACAAAAGGAATGCAACTATTTAACCACATTGCCACTACGAGGAGAGATGAGCTGAAAGACTTAGTATTGCTAAGACTCAATTAATCATTTTAATAGCTTTTTGGAAGCTCAAAAACTGAATTAAGCATCGGTACCATCAGGATTTATCACCTTTAGCGGGGTCATCAGAAATCTTAAGACCAGAGTGAAGGGTACGCCGTCGAGTCCTGGAGGGAATAATGTTGCCCAAATCGACCTCAGCCAGTAGATCGTCGGAGAGGTCAGTATCACTGTCAACATCAGAGTCGCTTCCAAAACCGTTGGAATCATCATCATCGTCGTCGGAGTCCTCCTCGATTAACTTTCCCTTACCCTTGTCATCCCTTAAAATCCCCTTACCCTTACGATCGATTTCGACCTCTCCGTTGGTCTGCTCATCGTCCTCCTCCGCGTCATCATCATCGTCTTCCTCATCCTCCTCACCTTCATAGTCATCTTCATCTTCTTCTTCGTCCTCGTCTTCAACTTCCTCGAGTTTGTTTGAATCAGCACTTGCGAGTTTTTGCTTCTTGTTTGCATCCTCGTGTTCCTGGGATTTGTCAATAGATTCTTCTTCTGCAGCAGCAAGAATATCTTGGGGCTTTCTTTTCACTGGGAATGTGTGTTCTTCTTCGTCGTGTCCTGTTTCTGCCATTTTCCTTTTGGTTTGATGTTTTCTGGGGTTTGTGAGGACACCCAAACTAGGGTTTTTGAGGAGAGTGTTCACTGCACCAGCACTCGATCCTTTGAGGAGTACTTGATAGTTGATACTTGATACTCGTGTCCGGTCAGCTTCATTCTGAAGAATTTTTTATTTTTATAAAAGTAAATATTCAAAATTAAAGAAAATATTCAATTTAACTGAAAAGAGTACTAATGAATTGAATTTATAGAATTAGGCCACAAGCAATTGTTTCACTTCAATTTTTGACACTGAAAAATGGATGAATGAATCAAACATTGTAGACGAACAATGGAAAAGCAATAAAGAATAGATAAAAGAAATTCTCATTGATAAATTGTTGAGGAATGCAAGCGATTCGATATGCTTAGAACAAAATCAATAGTTAATTCAGTATAATGACAATAATAGTAGGGATCTTTATAAATAGCTGGTCATAGTAATTGTTTACTTTTTCTAGTCATATATTATACATTAATTATATATAATTATATACATACAATACATAAATTATGCATATATTATACCTTCACCGGCTATTTTTAATTTAATTCATTGGGCGGACGGCTATGTGGGTGAAATGACTTCTTAGCCACATAAACTTGTATCAGTTTGTAAAGCCGATACATAAACTTACAATTTTCCCATTTAAACACTCCAACTTGATAGAATGAGTACTAATAAATACATCTAGTAGAGCGTGTATATCAATTGCGCTGACATGTACGACACGTCATATGCTAGATTGTTTAATACTTGACATCTGTTATTTGTGGTTCTATTTTTATTTATTAAATTAGCAAAAAAATAAACTAAAAATTAAAAAAAAAAAAAGGAAAAAACCTCACACTTCTCTACCCACCTATCTTCCTTCTTCTCCGTTCCCCCAAAATCATAGGCAACATGTTTGAGTTTTATTTCGAAAAAGGAGATGATTGTTACAAAGTTCTTCGGGTTGCCCCATGGACAATCCAAGGCGGATGTCTTCTCATTATTTCCCTTTTGTTCTCTAGAAATATCCCTTCTGAGTTACATTTCTGAGTTTAGGTTCACGGCTTATCAACTCACTACTTCACTCATCAGAATGCTTTTAAAATTGGTCAATATTTGAGAAAATATTTGTATGTTGACAAAGGTGTTTGGAGCAGTAAGTTTCTGCGTATTTGGGTGAGATTTGACATCGCAAATCTATTGGTCACTGAATTTTGAGTCAACTCTAGCTGGGTTCGTTTCAAGTACGAAGGATTGGGTCGTTTTGCTACAAAATCATAAGATAGAAGTAAAACTATACAATCTTCAAATCGAATTTGGCCGAAATTATACACTGTGATGCTCTCTCTACTCGCTTAAGATGAAGAAAAGAAAGAGAGTACTGACAAGGTAGGGGTCATTTTTTTCCATTTTTTTTTCAATTTTTAATTTTTTTTCTATTGATTATAGTATTTTCTTTAGTCAGATCAATGCATTCACGCGCATTTTTTGCGTGACTGACACGCATTTGTCCACATCATCTAAGTCACTGCCACATAAGCGTAGTCAATGGTCAAAGTGGTTTATTAATACTCACTCCGTCAAGTTAGAGTGTTCAAATAGGAAAACTGTAAATTTGTGTATCGGCTTTGCAAACTGGTGCAAGTTTAAGTGGTCAAGAAACCATTTCGCCTTAATTCTTCAAAATAGTATGTGATTTCTAGTAGGGTGAAAATTATTTACATCGCCCTAGTTTGCTTTAAAAATTAAATTCATCCTCCAACTTTGAAAAATTGTCATTCTGCTCTTCATATCATAGATGACTTCTTAAAATGTCTATTTTACCCTTTACAATTTTTATCTTATGTCTTCATTTAATATAATGATATTTTTTTTAGTTTAATTTATGTTTTCGACTTGTCTATAGACAAATTAAAAAAATATTTTCGAAATTAAAAAAAGATGAGAAGTAATAGTCAAGCATATATAAGTTAGCAACGTTCAAAAGTGAAATAAATAAGAAAATGTAATAATTTACTCGTATCAGTAAGATTATTAATATCAACCAAAACTCATTAAAAATAGAGATAAATTTTATAATAACTTTGTAAAAATTATCTATTTACACTTTACATGAACTTTAATTATAATATAGAAAGATCTACGAGTAACAACCAATGCCTAAAAAGTTATATACACACGAAGAACAATAAAAATGGTGAAACTTATAATCTCACTAACACACACACCGGTATATACTATATGCATTTTAACATACATAATATTAAGATAATAATGATAATAAAGTAGCAATATATTTTGTGATATATTCATAATATGATTATTTTATTTACAATGTTAGTGAACATAGATTAAATTATATAATAAGATATAATATTATTTAAATAATGAACAAATACCTGCATTATAATATAAAAAGGTATTACATGTATGGGGACTTAAAAATGTCAAGGGTAAAATAAACATTGCATAGAATAAAAGGATGAAAATTATAATTGTACAAAGTTAGAGAATGAGTTTTATTTTTAGAGTATTTTGGGGATATAAATGATTTTCACCTTTTCTAATAAGATATAATCTAGTCTAGTGTAACTGCTCCCTAGAATCTTGCATGCTCATTAAGGTCATCTTGGCTCTTTCTATTCATTACGCCTGGTTAACTTATAGAGTACATTTTGGACATAAGAATTTTTTCATTATTTTTCGAATAATTTTTACTTTTTTTAAAAATAATTAGTGTTTGGCTATAAATTTTTAATTTTCACTTGAAGATGAATTTTGAAATTTTGGAAAACCTAAAAAATCTATTTTTTAAAATTTTCACTCAAATCACTCGCAAAACTTTAAAAACAACCCAAAATTATAGAATTTTTACAAATTTTTTTCCCGATAAACTAACATTTTCATTTATCAGAAATTGTTCTGTACATATTAGGAACTGCTGACCAGTTCCTTAACTCTCTTTGGACTAACTGACTTCAACATCGTAGATGTCTCCCGATGTATCTCTCACATCCTATACATGTATTCTACTATCATGAAATCAGAAATATACTAGAAATATGAATAACATGAAAACAGAATTACAGTAAAAATCTAACTATGGATATCTATTCAAAGCTTCCATGTGTTCCTTCCAGCTGCTGTGTATATGACATTTAATATGAACATATGTTGTGATCTCACGGCATATCTGCTCTGTTGCAGTACTTCCATTTTGAAATATATTTCTTATCTCTCCATAAATTGTACATCATCATGCCGAATATTGTTGCAATAACATTGTCAATCCCTTTCTTCTTCCTAGCATGATTTACCACTCAGTGTAGCTCCTCTTCCTATATTTGTATTTGTCTTTGAATTTCCAACCAGCTTAGCAATCTCTTCCAGATATTATTTATGTATGAGCACTCAAAGAATAAATATTCAAATACCTCATCTTCCTGACGACAAAATTTTTACAATTCTTATGTCCAAAACGCCCACATAATTACCAAGTAGTTAATGCCAAATCTAAAATATTTCGGAGTCTGCTAAATTAAGGATCAATTCATCAAGATACTGAGTGGCGACCTTCCAGAAGATCTCCTCTGAAGTGATGCTATATGGTCACGGTGGAACTAGAGGTGGACCTCTGTGTACGAGTAAAGAGTCATCGGATCTCATAAATTTTGGCCGAAATTTTTTATATATATATATATATATACTTTTAAAATGATTAATTTAAAACAATTGATACCCTAAATACTAAAATTATTTAAAAGATACTGATTGAGGAAAATAATATGCCCTCGTGGCGTAAAAAAAATTGAGTCCGCCCAAGCCTATAGGCGGAACCATTCTTGGAGGTGCTTCTCAGTTAAAATTGACATGTCTAAGTTGGTGCTGACAAAGATATGCTTGTCACGTGTCGACTACTGTGCTTGCCACGTGATATAACCGTATTTTACCGATAGGGAATACTTTGAAGTTTGAAACAGTTGCTTGTTTTGGAACTCTCCGTATTTGGACTTAAATGAAAACTAATTTGATCATGTTTATAATCGTAAAAAAACTGGCAAAAAAGGTTAAGTATTGTTTACTCAGGATTAATCTATGTCTAATTTAAATACATGTATTGTATATAACAATTAAGGTTTTAAAAGAATTAATCATCCCAAATTGAGATGTATATCCAATATTTTCAATACGTTTTTTATATCGCTGAACGCTTACATCTTAAATAACATCTCTTAGTTCCTTTGTTAAAATCCATTTAACTTTCTTATGTTATCGTCGTGGATTAGGAAAAAATTATGCCCTTCGTCGAATAAATACCCTTCTTGACCTTAAGTCAAAAGCCAAAATTGGATAGTCATTGGAGGAAATTTCAGAGTGGGAAAAAAAGATATGAATGGTAAAGTATGTTTTTCAATAATTTAAAATACATGCAATCGTGTTGTATAGTGTATTGGTCGAAATTTGGACTGAATTTAATGACACCAAATGGACATGGTCGACGCTAAAGTTGATCATGGCTCAATGGCGAGGAGTCACTTAAAGAAGGATAAACGTCGAGGTCGAGTAGAGAACTTATGAAAGCAACATTTAGAATAAGTTTTAAAATAGGGAAAAGGAATATTCCGTTGGATATTCCTTCAATTGTACTTTTTAAGGTTTCTTAGGAATATCCCCTGTATATAGGAAGAGATAAACTACAAAAAGGTATCTTCACTTTTTGGAGAAGAATACATTTTAAAGGATTGACTACAAAGAATATACAAAAACTTGTCTTGTCCACTGATTACATTGTTCGATATACACTCTTTATTCAAAAGATCCAAAGATTCCGTGTCCATCTTCATTTTCTATTATTTCACGCTATTGTCGGGAAGGAGAATCATCCAAGTCATCTAACATTTGGGTGATAAATTTCTCTTTATTACATTTAATGTCATTATCTACATTTATTGCATGCTTTCATCACCATATTCATTGTCAATCATTGAGCATTTGTAGTTGGTATACAACATCATCGGATTCAGCTTTACATTATTAATACATCTAAACATTAGATCTAGTGGTTATTATATTTAACTGTAATTCACCCTCTATTTTCTCATTAATTCGTTTTAAGAAAATATTTAACACTTTTTTGGTAAAACATATAGAAATTAAAGTACACGCATTTCTTTTTTCACTTTTAGTTTTCTTTTATTTTCAAAATCTTATTTGCACTTATATAAAAAAAAAATCTCATTTACTTCATGGAAATTAAGATGCATTTTAAAAATTATGTACATATCTTGATCCTATTGTTGTTTCTGTTACTGCTGATACTCTGAATTTATTCGATCTTGTCAGTTCTGGTACTACAACTTTATTTAAAAAAAATGCCACGACTTTGTTATGTATTCCATATTTACATTATTCAAAAATATTTCATGAAAATTATTTTAAAAGTAAAAAATAACAATACCAAATAGGTATAGGTGATATGAACACAATCCTACATATTTCAAAATCAACATGAAATTGTTAACTGAAAGACTATTTCATGCAAAAGATGAACATGGTATTGTTTCAGGGAAATTAACTGAAATTTAATCATTTTAATACAATAATATTGGTACTTTTAATTTTTATTTTTTAAATTGTCATTCTTGTTATAAATATATATTAAATTATGGATGTTCACAAGCTTTCTGAAGAAGCTTATCATTTCGGTACTCAGTTATGGATAAACGTTACCCCCGGTAGAAGATTATCTACATCTAGTACAGTAGCAGCTTACACAACAGCTTGCAGTAGCAGCTTACAAGCAGCTTACACAGCAGCTTGCAGTAGCTTACACAACAGCTTGCAGTAGCAGCTTTCTTCTTCTATAAATAGAGGAGATTTCAGTTCATTACGTACATCAGTTTGAAAGTTGAATAATATATCACTCTCTCTCTATACTTGTCTTCGGTTTATTTACTTCACATTCTTTATTTTATAACATCTTATCAGCACGAGACTCTGCCTTGAGCACTTACTTTGAAAGATATATTACTATAGTTATCCTAGTCCAAAAGCATCTGTTCTCACGGTAAGTAAGATCAAACTATTGTATTTATGGATTTCTACCCTTTTTACAGTGGTTTGAACTATTTATATTTCTTGGGCGTTAGTATTTTATTTTCATATTAGCAAAGTAAGCATGAAAATAATTTCATGTTTGGCTTAAAGGTTTTACTATACCACTTTATCTTTATGAACAACAAATTATTTTCCCTTGCTGCTTTGTTATCTTGAAGTAAGTTTGTAACAAAGGACTTGTGACTTTAATTTTTTACACTTTCATATATTGCTTAACACTAACTATTTGTTGAGTTGAGTTAGAAAAAGTTTATGGATATAAATCAGATCCAATCGTTGTAATTAAGAATTCTACTCAAAAAGTTAGTACTTCCTTCATATCAGACATTCTTGTTTTTGCTACTAACAATATGATTTTTGTTCATTGGTCCTAAGGAGCATAACTGGTTCACTTAGCAGTTCATGCCATAAATTTGTTCCTGAAGAAAAATATTGCAAGAAGGAACCATGATTTATTATTTTCATCTTTATTGATGGCTAAGTATGGAAGTTTTCAAAAATATAGTCACCGGCAATAGCATATTTCCTAAGTCTTCTTATGACTTAATTTTATGGTTCACTTAAACTCTTGCAGAGTTTGCAAGAAATATACAACCACTAGAAGTGGTTGTGTTTCATATATCTCATTGTAACTAAGTTTTGTTAACCACCAGAAGTGGTATATGTCTATGACCACCAAAAGTAATAATTTAGGCTTTCTATGGTTACAATTGAAGATAAGTTAGAGAAAATTTCTCTATATTATTTGCATGCCTCTATTTTCTCCTGGAGTAGCATTTCTAAGCCAACATACAATTTGGTGTGATTAATGCACCTTCACATAATTATGTTCCATTACCTGAAGGATGAAAACATTTGATAAATATTAATCAATTCCCTGAAGTGAATGTGACACTATATGAACGCGTTCTTGATGTAAATATATTAATATTCACCTCCAGAAGAGGTAATATGACTGAGAGAATATATACTCGGTATTTCGTATTTTAAATTTTCTCCTGAAGAAGTAACACAATTGAAATTTCGACCTAAAGTAGGAAAATATTATGAAAGTGTGTCTTTCCGTGCTTAAACAAAATAATGATCTATTCAAAGTTATTTTTTTAAGCACATTTTCATTCTCTGGAGTGAATGAAGAAATACCTCTACTCACCTCCTGAAGATCTAGAATAACAGAGGATATAAATATTATTTTGTGGCATAAACATCATCACCGCACGTACATGTTGTACGGCCAAATGAATCGAAAGATTCATGTTTGGTTCGGGAAGGGATTATGGAATTTTGGAAAAAAAACATCTTGAAAATTTTATTAAGTATCACTCTAAGACAAATGCATTCTTGTAGAATGCTTTCTACTGCACCACATTAATATATTATGGTTAGTTATTGAGTTCCCCCAAGGAAATAACAACTCATATATCTTTCCCTGAAGGATGTATTGACTATGTGGTTGTTGCTTAGATAAAATATTCAAATGTTAATGGCATTTCTCCCTGAAGGAGACATTCGTCACAAAGTTGGTGATAAAATTACTGAAAATTTTAATTTCTTACATTTATAAATTTAGTATTGTTTTTTATTGTTCATTTGGTTATGATTTTTTTTTCTCATGAAACCAGAAGTGTCTAAGCGATATTTGATAGTACAAAATTTATCAAAAGCTCCTGAAGAGCTAATTTTCATTCTCTGGAGTGAATGAAGAAATACCTCTACTCACCTCCTGAAGATCTAGAATAACAGAGGATATAAATATTATTTTGTGGCATAAAAAAAATCATCAGTAGTGTCCGGTAAATATTAGATTGTGGATAATAAATGAAAGCTCTAAAAGAGTTTATACACAAATATGTCATTCTTATTATATGATTATGGTCAAAACATATGTTGTAGTAAATCTGAAGTTTACTAATACAAGTGACTATCATATTGAGACTACAAATGACCGGAAGATTGAAGATCTTCTTGTTTCCACAATCATAGGGAATAAAACAATATATATGTGCGAAGTTACCCCGCCTTATTTTTTTAATTTGTACTACATCATGTATCACAATAAACCAGAAGTTTACTAATGCAAAAGCAGTCACAGTAAACCAGAAGTTTTACTGAGGCAAAAGTAGCTACAGTAAATCAGAAATTTGATAATACAAAAATAGCCACAGTAAATAAGAAGTTTACTAATGCAAAAGTTTATGCTATAGTAAACCAGAAGTTTACTAAGAGATATCACATGCCATGATGAACCTGAAGTTTTCATTTGCCATTTTTAGATGAGCTATTTGAGAATTCAGATAAGCATATATTGAATAACTAGAAGATTCTTCAAGAATTCTCTTGTGTTGCTTGTTCTCATAATAAATTGATTATACCAGCTAAAGTTGGGACTAAGACCCTAACCTGAAATATATAAAAGGTGAATATGGGTCCATTCACTTATCGTATGAACCACTTATAGATGCATATATGAGATGGTTACATGTGCGATTATTGTCAACATGCAGTTTAGCATTTGAAATTGCTTTTATCAATTAAGAGCATAAATTTCAGATTATGAAATCAAGATAGTTGATCTTGATGATGCTGATTTATATCCAAGCTAGTTTAACATTGAATACATCATATTAACGGCTAAACTATCGCTTATGAGAACAAAGTCTCATGTGTTGGTCTAAGATTTTCTAAATTGCATATAGCAGCACTTGTATGCATCAAGCCAATAATATATGATAAGTCCTCCCCTCGCAATTGGTTTAGGATCAGAAACCAAATATTTTTACTACTATCTTTTGATGTGTGGTATATGATTAATTTCTCTACCACAATGCACAAAGATATGTTTCCCAAAGAATAATGGGGATATATGTTAGTTTTTATAACATTTGGGTGATGGAATAAACAAATGAAAAATACGCTCTATGAATCGAATTATCATTAGTATGATCCTCACTCGGAAGATAATTCAAGTCAAATGCCAGAAGCATTTGTTGATCCATAATTAAATATCATATTTCAACTGCGAATGTTCCTATTAAAATTAAAGTCCCTGAAGGATGGAGTTTACTGTACGCATGAAGCGTGGTAGACCAATCGGTTCTAAAGGTAAAAATCCTTGAAAAGGATAGGAGCAAATGATCAAAATGTTCATAATAAGGAGGAAATGAGTTCTAGAAGAGCACGTGACATAATATTTCATGTAACTCTAGAAGAAGTTCAGGTACCTGAAATAAGGAAAGAGATGAGATCTCAACATGTTATGCTGTTTAGGAACCGATATGAAATGATCGTCGACGATATGTTTGATACAATATAATGCACAATATTGTAAAAGATTATGAGGATCAGACTTGTAGTCCAGACACCTGAAGCAGTCATGCCATTTAAATGCAAGTCATAACATACATGACTCATCTCATTAAATCTATATGAATATCCCTGAAGGATTTAAAATGCATGAAGCATATAGTTCAAAGTCTCGAGAAATGTACTCAATCAGATTGCAAAGGTCATTGTACCATTTAAAGTAATTTGGGTGCATATGGTATTATCGCCTCGGTGAATATTTACTGAAAGAAGGTTACATAAGTGATGTTATTTTTCCAGATATTTTTATAATGAAGATGTCATCAGAATTTGTTATCCTTGTTGTTTATGTTGATGACATAAATCTTGTTGGGACTCTAGAAGAGCTCCAAAAGGCAATTGAATATCTTAAGAAAGAATTTGAGATGAAAGATCTTGGAACACAAAACTTTGTCTTAGTCTGCAAATTGAACATTTAGCAGACGAGATCTTTATCTATCAATTTACCTATACAGAAAGGGCCTTAAAATGCTTTTACATGGACAAAACGCACCCATTGAGTACACCGATGATTGTTCGATCACTTAAAGTGAATAAGGATTTGTTCCGGCCTCTAGAAGAGGATGAGGAACTCATTGGTCCCAAAATACTCTATCTCAGTGCAATTGGTGCACTTATGCATCTTGCTAATGCTAAAAAAGGTGGTGCAGATCGTATTGGTTATGCAGATGCAAGTTATTTATCCGATCCCCATAAAGCTCGATCTTAAATCCGGTATGTGTTTACATGTAGAGGTACTGTCATATCTTCACAAAGCAATCTATTGCTGCTACATCTTCAAATCATGCCGATATAATAGCTATTCATGAAGCAAGTAGGAAATGTGTATGGTTGAGATCAGTGATTAATTTTATTCAAGAAAAATATGGTTTGTAATGTGATAAAGGATCCACAATTTTATACGAAAATAATGTTGCATGCATATCCCAATTGAAGAGAGGATTTATAAAAGGAGATAGAACGAAACACATTTCACCAAAATTATTCTACAAACATGATCTTCAGAAAAATAGTGACATTGATGTGCAACAAATCCGTTCAAGTGACAATCCGACAGATTTGTTCACTAAATCTTTGCCAACTTCAATTTTCGAGAAGATAGTATACAATATTTGAATGCAGAGACCCAAATATTTGAAACAAGGTTTTCATTAGGGAGAATGAAATACGCGTTGCACTATTTTTTTCCTTACTAAGTTTTTTCCCATGAAGTTTTTCTTGTAAGGTTTTTAATGAGGCAGCTGGAAATGCGTATTACTAAATATTTGTACTATTTTCCCTTCACTAGGATTTTTTCCACTAGGTTTTTCCTAGTAAGATTTTGACGAGACACATTATCTTTAATGAACATTCAAGTGGGAGTGTTATAAATATATATTAAATTGTGGATGTTCATAAACTTCCTGAAGAAACTTATCATTTCAGACTCAGTTATGGATAAACATTACTCTGGTAGGAGATTATCTACATCTGGCATAGTAGCAGCTTACAAGCAGCTTACACAGCAGCTTATAATAGCTTACACAACAACTTGCAATAGCAGCTTAGAAGGAGCTTGTAATAACAGCTTATACAGCAACTTCCTTCTTCCATAAATAGAGGAGATTTCAGTTCATTATGTACATCAGTTTGAAAGTTGAATAATATATGACTCTCTATACTTGTCTTCGGTTTATTTACTTTAGATTCTTTATTTTAAAACAATTCTTTAATTATTGATGGTCATCTTTTGGTCTTTCGAAAAACACAAGCGATGACTGACCGTATGGCCCGTTTATTTTTAATCTGTTTTAAATATTAAACTCAGGTTGTCAGTAGATCCATCTTTGTAAGAACTGATTAAAACAATTTGATAAAGTTATTTTCGTATAATTTATATATCACAGATTTAAGTTGTAAAAATAGTCATTAATATTACAGTAAGATAGATTGTTTAAATCAAATTCTTTAGGTACGACCTTTTCTCGAATTGTATGTGAGATAGAGACGATATATATATTTTTTTATTACTAAAAGAATAATGTAGATGAAGAAATTCATTAAAAATAGTGGAGACTAAATTTAATTAAACAGAAGTCAAATACATATAAGACCAATTAAAAATTTGAAATCATTGTCAAACTAAATCAGAACGAATGGTTGCAAAAAGGTGGGTGAGACGTGGCAGGAGAAGCGGGAGTCGATGGCGCACTTAAAAATCTACCCAGAAAAACTGCTCAAGTCCATAAAACCTAATTTTTGATTCAGTAGCTTGAATACAAAGGATCTTAAAAAATAAATTATTATTTTAGAACCACAAAGATAAAAATATTAGAATCCCAATGCCCCTAAATTAGTAAAAATTACACCCCACATTATACGTTTTTCCATAGTTTTCTCCCTATAAACAAAGAGAGAAAAGTAAGGCAAGGGAAGATAGTAATGAGGACGGAAACTCCAAAGCAAGAAAGCACCATTGATTTCAGTTAGCAAGAAATCAGAGCTTTTCCAACACCTGGCTTTCCTCCCTCTTCTCCATCCGTCACATTCTTTGTCCATTATAACCCTTCCTCGACCGTTCACACTTAACAAAGACAAAGTGACAACTCCTCACCTCACCCACTTAATTTTTATTAGGGAATATGAATCCGTTTGCCTTCATTAAAGTTTGGAAATCTTCCCAAGTCCCAACTTCCCTTGACTAGTCCTATAATTTCATGTTTTGGCTCACTACACTACACTCTCTTTCTTTTTCTTTTTCTTCTTCGGAAAACAAAATTAAAGGCTCCCTCCTGAATGAGCATTGCACAAATGTCAATCGCACCAGTGCCATTTGGTAGCAAAACGCGAGACCCACTAATCTCAGCCAGTTTGGTGATAATAATGACACAATCCTCCCACCCACTCACCGAAAACTCCCCCAATTTTCAATATCACAAAAAGAGAGGAACAAGAGCTTTTTACAGAATTAAGCATTGGTGGTGGAGTAGGAGGAGTTGATCGATAATGGCGATGACCGAGGCGTATGGAGTGATGGCAGATGGAAATGCAGCACTTGTTGCCAACTCTATGAATGGTGTTTTTGAGGCTACTACTCCTTTGAATGCTCAGCTTCCTCATCAGACCACCAAAAGAAGTCGCAGCCAGAGGCGTAGGCGTTCTTCTATCAACTTTGGCTCTCTGCTGGATTTCCCATCCTTCCTCCCCCACGTGCCACCGCCACCTCCTCCTATGCCTGTCGCACGTGTATGCTTTTTTACCTACTCTCTTACTAATCACTTTTCCTCCTTGCTTTTTCCTTTATTAGTAGCACTAGTCCGTACTTTTAAAAAGGAAGTGGATGTTGGTGGGTGAAATATCAGTCGGCATTTTAACCCCTAATTTTTACTTCCATTAATTCCTCTTTCTTTTGTTTATACTCTATGTTCTTGTTGGAGTGGTAGGAAATCAATTCCACTATCTGCTTCGCTTGTACTACTCAGCATTTTTCTTAATTTGGACATCTTCTGCTCTGTTTTTTGTTTGTGCTCTGTTCTGTATTGGCAAAATGGGGGCTAATGTTGTATGAGTGTAACAAACTTCCAGTATACCTAAACATGTCATATGGGCCGGGTCCAACCCAACTACATGGCAATTGGGTGGGGCTGGACCAGCCCAATCCCCATATACTATTTAATCTCGTAGCTACAATCCCTCACAAAGAATTTCTCTTGTTGTATCATCAACTCCTTCACCCTGTACGCCTACCATACATATTACAACTACCAAATACCTTTTGGATTATCTTTCTGTTGATTATTCATCAAAAGGACATTCTTTTTTATTCCTACTATCCTTAACTGGAATGAAATGCCCTTACCACATCCCTGCTCTACCTTGTTTTTCCCTACCTTTTGTTCATGCTCCATTCATAAATACCATTCTTATGCTTTAACTTGGTAAACAAAAATTAGTGTTTGAAGCTTTGAGATACAATTTTCAGTCCTGCTTAGTGCTTAGGGGATTACATATTTGTATTGTAGGTTCTGTTTATTTTGTATTTTAACTTAAGAAAGAGTTCCCTGTGAAAATCGAGATTGAAAATTTGAGGGTCCAATATCTGGGACGACTTTATGCCGTCACGTTTGCAACAGTTGGAAGAGGACGAAGACGCTAAAATAGGTCCTTAATTTGAAGAATGTGGCATCTTTGCCAATGATGGTCAATTATGTAAGATTGCCTATAATGGCACTTATGTAAGATCAAGCTACACTTGAGATAATTTGAGATATTAATGAAACAAATTCCACGGTATTAGATTAAGTATCTAAAGCCATAAGATATATATTCAGTTATAGATTTCCTTTATCCGGAGAAGAAAAATGTTCAAATCATTCAATGCAACTATGCAAGGTGTAGAGTGATATGGCAATTATTCCTTCTTCTTTGAATGATTAACTACGTAGTAAAAAAGGCAGCCCGATGCGCTAAGCTCCCGCTATGTGAGGGGTCCGGAATACAAGGATCTATTGTACGCAACCTTACCCTGCATTTCTGCAAGAGGCTGTTTCCACGGCTTGAACCCGTTACCTCCTAGTCACATGGTAACAACTTTACCAGTTACGCCAAGACTCCCCTTCTACGTAGTAATACACTAAAAACTTGCATGGTTATCTAGACACTTGACTAGATGACACATCTTTGAATGATATACGACAAGATTAGGAAGATGATGGTCAACTAAGACCTTGGAAACATTAAAGCAAAAATGATTTTTCACAATAAAACTAGTTTCATCAACCAACTTACTCAACGAGAAAGACGAAGCGTTAAGTAATGCTCTAAATAAGCATTTTTTTCGTGGTCAAAATGCTCTAAATAAGCATTTTTTCGTGGTCAAAATGCTCTAAATAAGCATTAATTTGAAGGTGAAAACCACAAAGATTTAAGGCATTCCAAAATGAGCAATAGTCTGTAATTGCAAACCAGCACGAATTTATAGCTTAACATGATAATAACCAATTGATACCTCTGCAGTATTGAAGCACATGAAGAGAATAGATTTTCATTTCAAGAATTTCTTCTTCTTGCTTGACTAGAATAATAAGCATTAAATAAAGTGCCAAATTCCAATGGCTAATGGAAAATGATGCGGCTATCTGCCAATCAACTGCATTAGTTGTTGTGCGAGTTTTCTTCCCCTGTGAGTAATACTCTATTAAGATCAATGGATCTCATCTCCCATCATCAAAGCGAGACTCCAATTCATATTTGCTAGATCGGCAATGTTGAAGTATGTGGAAAGAAGACATTTTCATTTCATGAAGATGAATAGATAAAGCACAAATGATGCATTGGCACTAGAGGTTGATAAGAAGGTGAACAAAGCAATTTTTTTCTCAAAAAAGAAACCCTTTCTACTACCAACATGATTAAAGTGTACAATATTCATGTAAGTTTTTCACGGAATATCTCTAAAAAATTTACAATATTTTTATAGCTCTATTTTTTATTAGGCGAATCCCTGCACCCGTATCCATATCCGAATCCGCACCCCAAATCTTAAAATTTAGATTTTGCCGAATCTGATACTTGGATCCGTCCCCGTATCGGATACCCGCACCGAATCCGAGCAACTTAGTCTCCTATAGATAACTCACTAAAATTATGGTGGATTCCTAGTAATATATATCGACATAAACTACTTGTGTTGGGGCTTGTTAAATTCTATCAATGGTTATATATTGGGTGGTGCGAAAAATATTGATAATTATAGTTTAGATATAATGCCCAAAGTAGTCGGGTTGAGCCTTGTTGCACTTCACTAGTCGTAAGCCATGTTCCATTATCATTCAACCCTTGAACAATACGATTGAAATCATCTAACGTCACGTATTTGAAAAGTGCAAAGAAATAATTATCCTTTATTGAATTTTTTGGTAAAATCCTAAGCTGTCAACCAGCCAAATTAGAATTTAAAATATAGTGAGAGGCTGCAAGAACTTTGTTTTAGAAATACCTCAAAGACTTTATAGTTCTGTCTCTACATACTACCTAAACTGTAGGTATGTGATGGATGCGTGATGTTTGTGGTTCTTTGTGCACCTGTCCCAGTGAAAGAAGACCAAGTGATATGCTTTCGTACCAATCATGGCTTCACTTGTCCCTTATGGATTTGGGTTTATGGTCATTTGCACTGAGTGCATAAACTTAGTTGCTAAGTTAGTCAGGAAACTAACTTCTAAGGGATATTGTCGACCAATCAAGTGAGGCCTCCAACTACTTTGCAACCTAACTGAGTCATATCTGGAATTGCAACTAAGAATTTTATTCTCTTTTGACAAGAATTTCTTACTATGAAGATCATTAAAGTAAAAAGGAGCTCTTAAATGACCCAGATACAGCTTTTGATCTTCCTAAAATTGTGTGAGTGAGATAGCCTTGGAAGGCAGAAATTTCATGCACCTGTTGTCACATCCGCTGGAAGAAGGTAACGAATTTGGACAAAGTCCCCTTCAATGAATAAGGGAAAACATGAAATATAGCTTATGCGATTCCACATATAGCGAAATACCAGATACAGGGTGATCCAATAATTTGGAGTGTTACATGGACTATGGTATAAGTACTTGATATGGGTATCTTAAAATCTGTTTTATATGTGGGCACTTCATAAAAGACAATGAAGCTCAAAATTTGATCATTCTGTTGAAGCTAACTAATTGCAGTGAGTTCTAAAATGTTTGATATGTTTGATGCTTATTTGTATATAGCAATGTAGTTCATTAGATTCATTCCCCTCTTTTTCTGGTTAACATACATTTTCCTTGGACCATTCTGTACCATCTCTAAAAAGAAACTGGCATTTTGTCTTGTGATCACGATTCAGCTAAGTTTGGCTCTGGATACTAGTAAGTCCTATAACGGCTTGTTTATGCTTCAGGCACTTGAACCAACAGGGTTCAGATTTCTCTTTGACAAGCAGCTTCAGAACAGTGATGTTAGCTCCCTAAGGAGAATTGTCGTGCCCAAGGTTTGGACTTTTTGTAGCATCGTTGTAAATGCATTAAGAACACTTCCTCTTGTGCTTCCTTTTTTTATTTTGAGTACACATCGAAGTGAATTAATGTCGCAATCATTTAAGATTTCCAAACAAATGATTTAGCAGTTGTCCAATATTGTGTATGCCATGGTTATTCAGACAGTCTGCGTCTGATTAACTTTTATGTCATTATTAATTTCAGAAAGCAGCTGAGCGGTATCTTCCAACTCTTGAGATCAAGGAAGGATTTCCAATAACCATGGATGACATGGATGGCATCCATGTCTGGAGTTTCAGATACAGGTCTGATTCTTTTTTTTTTTTTTTCAAATTTACTTGAGGGAACGATATTTCTAAGCCAGTGAATTGAAGTGTCCGGGCGAGGATGTGAAGACCAGCATATTAGATAAACGCAATTAAACTATTTGATGCTTGGTCATCCTTGAGCTAGATGACATTCTTAATACCTGGCATAGTAGTGATATTTTGCTAGTGCCTTAACAAATTGGTTGGTTAAGTCAACATTAAGAGGGGAGGTGTTAAAAATAACATCGAAAATACAGTTGCTTGTGCTATGTTCTGACATAGTTCGTCCACGCAGTTTATGAATCGTTACAACAGTCTTTCTCTTGAATGTTATGATTTTCTTATAGGTACTGGCCAAATAACAGCAGTCGGATGTATGTGCTTGAAAATACTGGTGAGATCTCGAGAGCCCTTTCTCTCCAAGTTTATTTACTTCTGTTCTGTTTCTTAAAGGGCTAAAACTAAAAGCAGATTAATGTTGTTGGATTTGAAACTTGATGGTCAGGTGACTTTGTCCAAACACATGGATTGCGCCAAGGAGACTACTTTGCCCTCCACTACAATGATCAGAAGCAGATCTATGTAAGCTTGCTAAATTTTAATTCTTATGTTGTCGGTGTAGTTACTTCAAAGGTAATAAATGTATGTCGGTTGTCAAAGGCTATGGTTTGTTGTGACTTATATATGTGGTCTGTTCGTAAATAGGGCATCGAAGCAAGGAAAGCTGGAGATGGAGCAGTATTTCGTGGTTATGAAGCGGAGGACATGATTTTAACTGATTATGCACAGGCGGCAGATGATGGGAATGGGGTGCTTATGAAAGAACCAGAGTTTGATATGTCCAGCTTTTACTTCCCTGCAATGGACAATGAGATGGGCATGTCCTTCATTTATGATACCAGCTTCTGGAACGAGCCTGCCTTCGATTTTGTAGGGGGTCCTATGACCTATTATTCAACTAATGTGTTCCCAATGCCAAGCTTTGGATCCATTGAAGACAGCTTCTCTGTTGATGATTTCTATTAAGGTCTGCACGCGCATAGCGGAATAGGGGGATACATACTATTAATCCCGTGCAGCCTTGTAATATAATCCATACTCCTACTGAAGTAAAAAAAGCTGATACTCCAGTTACCAGCACAAGGAACTTTACTAGTAAGTTAAGGTTTCTGTTTTTGGGTTTTTTTGTAAGGAAGGGGCTGAGACTTCTGGGGGTGCTCTGTACTTTTTTTGGCTGGCTTCTGTTGTCAAGTTTGGATCAAGAACTCTTTACCACCGTAAATGTAATAAACTGGAGACCTAAGAAATGGAAAAATATGAAATAAAAAGGTGCATAGTTCGGGCTTGTAATTTTTGTCATCAAGCTTTGTTTGATTTGTCATGTTTAGAAACCGTGCTCCGCTCCACTCTTAGAAAAATCCCTACTAAAAATTATTCTGTTGTCTAATGAATATTTTAAAGGAAAGGCGGAGGTATTTAGCAATTTTTGTAGATTTTGTCACTTCAACTTTTCTCCGTCTAAGAGGAGTTTTTCGTAGTTACCCTCATTTTGCCCTGTTTGGCTCGAGCTAAGAAGAGGTAGGACAAATTAGGTGCGAAATGAACTTAGTACCTCATCAACATAAGACAATAATCTTCCAGTCATTTCATAATATTTCATTTTTTTTAATTCATTAACTACCACAGTTATCCGCAGAGGAGGTTGCTGTTCGACCTCTTTTAAGTCTGAAAAGAATCGAAGTGTAAGGTATTGTGGTGAGCTGACCCTTCACCCACAGCTGACCAATACCTACGGATCCATATATTCAGTGCAGCACAAAACGCACAAACAGATATGGCCTGGGTATGGGGTACAGCGGCAGTGTCTCAAAACTTGCTCCAATAACAATGGGATTTTGAAAAACCAAACATAACAAAAGAGCAGTAAAAGAATCATCATTCAGCACCTATAGCACGGCAAAGTCAAAATGAACAAGGCAAATATATAGCCCCAAATATGCTTGTTATTCCCATCCTCGAGAGGGAACTGCGTTTCTAGCATCAAATTGATTTTGTATCTATTCTAACAAAAAAACATCCGCGCTTAATGTTTTAGGGGGACTCCCCCTCTCCAAAATCTCAAAATTAGAGAAATATAAAATTGTCAAGATTGTTGTGTAAGAATACTCTCCAGCTTACTACGAAAGAGAACAAGAGAAACATTGGCAATCTGTGTTTATTGTTTCATCTAGAGAAGTCTTCTCTTACTACTTCTAGGCTTGGCGAAGAATTAGTTTGTACTCGACCCTACACCTTTGCAACCTCAGAGGCAGCAGGTGCAGCAGGAGCAACTCCTCCAGTTGTTGGCCTGAAATCGCATTAGAAAAAATAAACCAAACATATTTATTAAGTTCTCAAAGTAGACTGATACAGGAAAGGAAGACAGGTTTAGAATGTTTAACTACGTATTAGAAGACACTTACAGCCCAACAAAAACCTTGAAAGCATCATAGATTCCCCATTGAGCACCAGTAAGAGTTCCAATCATGACAATACGTAGAGGTAGCCCACGTGTAAAGAGACCCACTAATCCCATCTTCTTCACGGCCTGGGGAAATAGTTTTTTATCAGAAACAAATGGCAGGTTTCACATGACAGATTAATGACTTTGAGGACATTTCAAAAAATAAGAGGCGAAGAGAGAAATGATGCAACAAACGATAGAAGCTTTGAAATGCTTACATCACCAACAGTTGCACCCTTGGCATTGTTGAGGAATGAGACAAGATTGTCAGCAGGATGGGATACAATAGCACAGAAGACACCAGCTACATATCCACCAGCAAAGCTAATACCAAGTTGCATAGGTTTGCTGCATTCATTTTTAGGCTTTGGGACTGCATGCTTGTAGATCAACTCCACAATAGTCTCAAAGGACGCAAACTTCATCATTGTATCTGCACAATTTACGATGTTTAATCCTTAATGTCCAACAACAAATAGTAACTCAAAACAAAGTCAATATTAGAAGAACAATAGCACAAACAAATATGCACTAAGAAAACAAATACACAGTAGTGTGATAAAATAGGCATCATGTTTCAGACTCTGCAACATCGCAGGTTTATACTTTTGTGTCGTACAAGTAGAAAAAGAGAAAAAAAATAGATGAAAGACCGAATTAAGAAGCTTCAGGTGAATTACTAGGACGACTCTACTTGAACCAAAAATAAGCCTCCCTGTAAAACCTATCAAGAGCATAAAACATCATGACATGGACATTCCCAGCACTTAACCTGTATTTACTCTAAATCACAGCTATAAGAGCAAAAAGGTTCAAAAATTCTTACAACCTACCAAGAGGAGAAAACATCACAACATGGACATTCCCAGCCCTTAATCTGTATTACATTAAATCACAGCTATAACAGCAAAAAGATTCAAAAATTCTTACCCTCGAATCCTACTGTATTTCCAAAGAGTAAGAGCATATAAATAAATGAATAGGAAGGGAATGTTGTCAAAGAATTGAGCTAGATTTTCCATCATTCGAATATCCAACTTAGAAACTAATGAATCCCAGACCTATGCTCTCCTCTCCCCCTCCCCCCAAGGAAAAAAGAACCGTTCTCACTCTAATTTACACACATAACTTAAATTAACGAATCTCCAACCTCATCCAATCATAACTCCAGTCCCAGCCCTATTATGTCCACTTCCTCCCCAAGCTTCTGCTCTCACCCTGATTGCCCCCTTCCACTAGTCCTGTCATTCCCCCTTCATTCCCCAAGCTCCCCATAAAGTTCAGCACCCAATTATTAGGAATAGTATGGTAATGGCCAACAAGCATAGTAGAACTTGCAGTGGACTTAGATCAGAGGCTTACGTGCAATATTTTGTCTTCCAAAGAAAAATGCAATATGTTCTTAATATAAAGCAGAGCATTTCAACAAGTGACCCTATTTCCTTGGATCGAACAAGTGAAGGTGCTTGAGAGCTAGCTTTCTAGCTTTCACCTAACCAAAAGGAAGCCATTACCAGAACGAGAAAGAGACGAGAAATTTCCAACTATAACATTTTTTTTGATGAAGTCCATCAGCTATGACAATTAATTACTGCTGCATCCAAACATAAGCCCTTATCTAGCCATCTTCAACTTCCAGGCTTTCTGGGGCCTATTGGTTCCTAATTATAGAAACTCTTGCAGTTCTAAGGTGACTGTCCGCATTTAGTAAACATACACGGAGAAGGAACTCTCTCTATTTGTTCTATTTAACAGAGAAATGAAAAGGTTATTTTTCTCAAATAACTATTCTATCGATCTTTTTTGGGGGTAGCGAGGGGTGGTCCGCATTTGAAGTTTCTATTGTTTTTTAAGACAGGTCCAACTAACAGACCCTAAGTTTTACGAATTCTAGCAAACATCAAAATGCTTTTCACTCATTTGGGAAATCATATGGATATCAAACCTCTAGTCGCATTATTAAAATATCCCAGGTAATAAGCAAGTGGTAAATAACAACAAACAGTAGAAGACAGATGGTTTCACTTACATGGAATCTGACGTCCCCAAAGAGGAACCAAACCTTTGTACAGGCTGCAAAAATATAACAAAATATTAAAATCTGTTCTATAAGGTACAGATTAAGGAATGTTCTAACGACAATGATAAATAGCATACCCCATGGTTCCTTCAGATCTTACAAATTTCGGGAATCCATCTGACAATCCCCTGGCAAAACCAGGCTGTGTCTGGACACGAACTTTTACAGCTTCAAATGGGCAAAGAGCAATGTCTGCAATCACTTCCGCAGATGCAGAACCAGCAAGGTATATCAGAGTCTTGTACTTTGCAGCATTTTCTGCTCCAGCAAGGTCAGAGTAGTACTTCTTGAAGAATTCGTAGAATCCGAACTTGCATGCACCCTGAGCACTGTAACCCAAAAGAGTAGGAACCCATCCCCTGAAGAAGCCCCTAGCACCTTGCTCCTTAAGCAGCACTCCAAACCCAGATGATATGCTCTTGTATTTCGCGGGGTCAATCTAGGAATTCATGAAATTTCAGTCAGTTAAGATGCTTCATTACTAATGCTCGGTATGAAAATAGAACAATTTGATTACTATGGGAATAGTTTCACACATGAAGACAATCCTCCCACAGTTAAGAAAGTAAAAGGGGAAGCTAGCGAATGAGAAACTACCCCATTGGAAGAAAAGTCAGTACAGTAAAAGATCTAGCACCATCATGAGCACAATGTCCAAACACTTAAAAATGAAGCTCTTTAATCACAAATCTAAGGAAAAGTTATCCAAGTTTTCAAATGTCATTTCCTCAATCTACTTGAAAACCTTTAGCTAATGCTGCAGAGAAGACTGTCAAGCAATAATACCAATGCATTCTCGTGTTCAACAAACTGCTCAATCATAATCAGCAAAAGTGACACGTGAAGGATGAGATGGGAGACAACCAAGTCTGAATAGCACACTCCTTCCCCTTTCCATATATCTAAAGATAATACAAATCAAAATTAAATGAAAAGGCGCCTCACTTCCTCGCTTTGCGACATGTAGAGGAACAGTTCGCATTTAAAATCATTCAAACTACTACACACGTGATAGACTAAGATCTGAAATAATAATTTCTAATTAAATCTTAAACAAAATAATAACGCTTCCTCCTCTATACAGAGAAATCACCACTTCAACACTTTTGCCAATAAAATCAGTCCTGCTAGTCACGTAAGAAATTTAGATCTAGAACACGCACAATAATATTCGAGTAAGAAGAGTATAGATCGGATCTACACACACATAAAAGGAGCATATAATAATGTCTACAAGAGTTTAGAAGTCAACGATCGCGTCAGAAATGGACAGATCTGAAATGCAAAGCGTAAATGAAATTGGATCGAGACCTGCATGTTACATTTGACGAGATCCAGAGGAGTGACAGCCATGTGAGTGAGACCACAGCTGAGGATACCACCGAAGGTACAGGCAGCGTAGAATTGCGGTGAGTACATCTCGATCTTTCCAGGTTCGCTTGGTGCAGGAATCACGAAGCTCTTGTTGGTGGACGACGGCTGTGCAGCGGGCAACACACTGGTGGTGTTCTCGGGAACAGCAAAGGTTTTGGGAGTGAAAGAAGAAAACGAAGATGGAGTGTAGAGGAAGCTTGGAAGAAGAGACTGACGGCCTGAGTTCTCCATGGCGAAATGAGTGTGTGACGGCGTAGAGAGAGATCGGAAGGGAGGAGAAATGGGCGAGGGCAAATTATTGCAGACGACTGAAAACCTTCTCCTCTCGCTCTCCCAATAGCTCTTGGACCTAATTCACATACAATAAAAATTTCCACCTTTTTATACTGACCAATCAGCCATGCTCTTTGCGTTATTTACACGGAGTGACCAATACACTCTGTACCGACCCTAGTGTATCAGTTTACCTTTATGCCCCCGTCATCATTTGTTTCTTTCCTAATCAAAATATGTGAGCCATTTATCATGCCATCATTTTAGTGTTGAATAAAATGATTAATATTTTACCAAATCAATTACACCCTTCACCTACTTAAAATGAATAATGTTTTATTGACCGAGAAACTTCTTCCGGAAAAACCCTCAGGATCAATTGTAATGATGCACTCACACTCTATTCGGCTCTTCTCCACTTAAATATTAGATTTAATTCGCATGAAATCCTAAATCTTTGCTTCTTGAACAAGTCTTGTGGCGACTAAAAATGAATAATTGTTTAGTCTTTTACTTGCAACCTGCCTAAATATGTGCTAGTTTAAGCAATTCATGATTAACTAGATGAGACTTTTATTTTTCACTCTCTACGAATAAATAGATGTAAAGATATCAAAAAAAATATAAAAAAATATTTGCAGTGAAAAATAACGATTTCAAGTGTAACTGTTTCTCAATTTCCAATTATCATTTAGTGAGTCCTGCTCTTTTCTTCTCTTTCATTTCCCTTATCTCCCAAGCCTTAATCGAAATTAATTCATTTTGGTAAGCCAGAAAACTTATAGCATGTTTGACCAAACTTCTAAAATCAACTTACTTTCAGAAGTGATTTTTTAAAAAGTACTTTTAAAAAAAATGCTTTTGATAAGAAGCAATTTGTGTTTGGCTAATTAATTTGAAAAATACTTTTTGAACAGTAATTAGTGTTTGGCCAAGCTTTTGAAAACTGTTTCTAAGTGTATTTTTCTCCAAAGTGCTTCTCAGAAAAGTGCTTTGGGAAGAAACTATTTTTTTCTGTTTCTCAAAAACTGTTTCTGCTTCTCCTCAAAAGCACTTTTTTCCTTCCAAGAACTTGACCAAACACCTCAATTTTTGGCCAAAAGTGCTTTTGGCCAAAAAAAGTACTTTTGGCCAAATAGGCTATTAGTTGCATTTGTGCGGTGTATGTATTGTGATATTTGTGGTAGAAAAAAAGGTAAAATTAAGGTTAGCCAAGATTGTATTCTCCTAAGTGAATGAGGTCGGCTCAATAATTGAGGGCTCATGTGGAGGCAGCAACGATAACAACAAAATGACTATCCACATCTTAACGAGATGGATTAGTTAACTTAATTGCATATTCATTCCGTTTTAATATATGTGAACATGTTTGACTGGGTACGAAATTTAAAAAAATTGAATACTTTTGAAATTTGTGATCCTAACCAAGTCAAAAAGAACTCAGAGTATTTGTGTGACTATAAAAACATCTCATTAATGATGGAATTGGAAATTTAAGCTAAATTGTTTCAAAATTTAGAAATGAATTATTTTTTTGGAACAGACTAAAAAAAAAATAAGTTCACATGAACTAGATCTAGAAGTAGAACGGAGGGAGTATATGTTTTCATCTCTCTTTTCCAAGGCTCACTCGACGCAATTGTTGTTGATGTGCATTGGCTTGCTCATGAAGCAGGTCTGCACTGGATTTTTGGACCCCCAAAAGTCAAAAGAGAAGGTGGAATAACAGTGGAGCAAAGAACAATGCAAGTATGGGCATGATGGTAAATAAAACGGAGGACCTCAGCGTATATTCCCTTGACGTGTTGCATCGGGAGAATCAATGCAGTTATTCCAATTGGAGCACTCACCCACCAAATGCATTTACATCCAAGTGTACCACTTGGAAATTTTCTTCTATATATATATATTTTTTTGAAGATCAATTTCAGATTATACAAAGGGCACGAGAGAAAGAGGGGGGAGGGGGAGAAGGTTGTAATACAAGATGGAAGTTAGAACTACTACGTACAGTGCTACTTTTTCATTTTTTCTTCTTTTTATCTCTCTTGAATAAAAACAAACAGGCATCAAACATGTTACTATTATCTTCCTTTTATCGTTTTGGTATAACATTAAGTTTCCCTTTGAAAATATTCTTATAGTACTATTATTTTTACATATTTGGTACTATCAATGTTAAGAATGTTTGCACAATACATACCTCTTAGTATTTCATATCATTTGTGCTTAAAACAACACGTGAGCTACAAGCTTCAGCACTCAAAACAACCACCAAAATCATACCCACCTTCAATATTTACTGTTTTCTGACATTCCTTAATATCCACCAGTCAAACCTAACATTGTAAAAAGTTTTTCCAAGGTGAAAAACAGTTTTGCTAATGCTGGCAGAATACCAAAATTGATGTAAACAAAAAGAGGCACAAAACTCTGGACAACCCAAATGACATGTTCGTTTCAAGCTAACAAGATTTAGCTTTCTCCATAGTGGATACAAGAGGTTGAATAGTGAAGAATCGAGCAGACGATGAACTCACAGAAAGAAAATTGCCTTTACCTTTTGTCCGACTTCTCTTATTGATCCGCTTTCTCTCTTTTTGTCTTGTACATATCACACAACAGGGGAATATTATTCGCATACTGGCATCTTTCATAAGACCAGCATAAAAATAGCCGAGCTATGACGAATTCTGTTGAATAATGAAGAATAGAGCGAGATGGATATGGAGGATTCATATAGCCGACTACCTTGTGTGAGATTGACGCACAATTGAAGAAGATCAATTCTGCTGCGAATCTCTATCACTTTTTGCACCACTGCAGATCATATGACAACTCGTGGAAGTTGATTAGCCGGCGAAGACGAAATTTTGTTCAATGCTTGAATCACCAATAGTCCCCACAGGAGCACAAGCCATCCTTAAAATGGTGAAATCTCTTTGCATCTCTGACTACAATTTCCCTATTAACAATCTTGGCAATTAGCTTAATTGTTGTATGACAGTCTCCGCATATCCTAAGATTCTTAATCACCTGAATTGTACTACCAGGGACGGAATTCATAACCCCAAAAGCAACAGCGAGCTTCTCACTATGAACTCGTAATGTCAGTCCTTTCTCTTCCTCCTCAACATCATGAAGATCAGATGTCATGTTGGGTACATAGCCAGCTATCTGCAGCTTTACAGATAACTCTTCCAAATATGCATAAATCTTCTCATGTTGAGGGTGTTCTCTATCACCAACAAGAAATACATGCACCCTGCCTTTGAGTTCAAGCAGGCTGAACCCAGGAGGTTTACTTAATCCACGATTTTTCATAAGTATCCTCATCTTATCTACATCTTCCCACCTCCCAGCATCAGCATAAATGTTCGAGAGCAAAACATAATACCCACAGTTTGTTGAGTCTAATTCAAACAAGTTCCTAGCAGCAATCTCCCCAAGCTCGACATTCTTGTGCATCCTGCATGCAGCTAGAAGAGAACCCCAAACAACAAAGTCAGGCGTTACCTTCATTTCTTCTATCAGATTATATGCCTTGGCAAGGAAACCAGCACGTCCAAGAAGATCAACCATGCAAGCATAATGCTCCACTCCTGGTTGTATGCAATATGTAGGCTCCATGGCCTTAAACCAATACCACCCTTCATCCAGCAACCCAGCATGGCTACAAGCTGCTAGGACTGAGACAAAGGTAATATAATTTGGTTTTACCCCTGCTAAGTTCATCTCGTAAAATACTTGAAGGGCTTCCCTTGCTCTACCGTGCATACCATAACCTGCAATCAAGGCAGACCATGATTTCACATTCTTTTCCTTCATCCGATTGAATGTGTTCCTCGCCGTCCTTAATCTTCCACATTTGCAGTACATGTCAATCATGGACGTAGCCACATATACATTATCCTCTAGGTTCATTTTTATAACCTAAAGAGATCAAAGCCCAATAGACAACTAAGAACATCAATACAGTAAAAAAATAAGGAGTCAGAAAGAATGCAGCAGTTGTAAAAGTGGTTAGTCCTGAAGTACCTGATCATGTATGCACTTGCCAGCCTGAAGAGCTCCTGAATGTGCACAAGCCAACAGCACGGCTGATAAGGTGACAGCATTGCAGTCAACCTCTCTATCCCACGCCAGGGAACGGAAAATTTCCAGTGCCTGAGATGAAAGTCCGTGCTGGGCATAAACTGCGATCATAGAATTCCATGAAATGATGTCCTTCTCAGGCATCACATCAAACATCTTCCTGGACAAATCAACCTCACCGCACTTAGCATACGCATCAATTAATGTATTCCCAACTCCCAGGTCTTCATCGAATCCCCTTTTCGTGACAAAGCCATGGAGACCTTGGGTAAGGGTCTTTTCTGAAACACGAGAACAAGCGGATAGCACGGAAACCATGGAAACCGAGTCAAGAGAAACTAGTTCCTCTGCTTGGCCCGCCAAGAGCTCTTTAAAAAGCGAGAGCGCTTCATGGGGTTGGTCATTTTGGACGTAGCCAGTTATCATGGAGGTCCAAGAAACAACATTCTTTTGAGGAATTTGATCAAACAGCTTTCGTGCATCAGCAAGTTGACCACACTTGGAATACATATCAATGAGGGCGGAGGATACAAAAAGGTCGGTTTCATAACCAAAGATGAGAGCTTGTTGGTGGGTCTGCTTGCCGGAAGAGAGATCGAAAAGGGAGGAACAGGATTTGATGGCACATGGGAAGGTGGAACGGTTTGGTTTGAGAGAGAGCTTTCGCATGGAAGAGAAAGCTCGAAGGGCTTCGACGGAGTCACCGCTCCGAGCCAAGTCGGCAATGATAGAGTTCCACGAGAACACATCGGATTTGTCTAAGTATCTGTTGAAGAATTTGGCCACGCTTGGATTTGTGGAATATTGGCGTCGACAGAAATAGGAGACTGTAGAGAGTGGAGCCAAATTAGCGTTCTTCATTCATTCATCTAGTGGAAAGGGTTGCACTTGTCGCTTGAACTGTTTAAATTGTATAACCAGTTCAAACGACTACTAATGTGGTTTGCAATTTTCGTTAGTAGTAGCGCCTGACCACTAATTGGGATTTTGGGGTGTTTAAATCTTCCAAATCATAAACCTTTATAAGTAAAAGATTGACAAGCATTACTAGTAAAGTAAAAAATCATTAATATGAAAAGAAAGCTACTACAGAACAAAGTCACCCTGATTTTTTCAACAGCTTATTATAAAGTCACACCAGAAATGCCCTACAACATCAATAATTTAAAATGCTACAAGCTGAAACAATAATCCACAACCGTGGTTCCAACTCCAATTCAGTTTCAGTATGCAGTTGGAGAAGTGGAAACTAATTTTGCAAAAGAAATTGATAATCATCAAAAGTATCATCCACTGATCTGACTCTGGTTGTAGAATACACATCCCGTGAATGCTTTGAAGAATTCCCTAATTAAGCCAAAATACTTAAATTTTCTCAGTGATCTCAGCTGCCGAATGGAATCATTTACTACAGAAGCCTAAGATGCGCAGTATCGTTCATTCTCTTGATCTGCCATCCCAATTTCCAGGAATGCTGTAGCACCGTAACAGAAGAATCATCTATGCATATCTTACTTGACATCATTGCACTGCAGCCAAGGAGGGCAGTAAGAAGACACTTGATTGGGATTGAATGAGTAAAAATACCAATGCATTGAGAAACATTAGTAGCGATTTGCACATTTAAATCACGGATGGAGTTAGGATTAATGGGTTCTCGAGGTGACATCTCATCATCAGCCTCATGATCCCCAGTAGTTGTCACGATCTGAAGCCTACTCTTTCCAGACTTCTTCCTCGAAAGTCCTTGTCGGTTCCTGTGGTGCAAATCCCAATGAGACGATGAGAATGAAGGCGGCCCATCTCGGTCGTGAACTGAATTGACAAGTGCATGAGAACCACGGTTTGAGAAAGCCTGGCTCTCACCCTGATCTGGTGGGGAGAAATCAGATCTGAATCTTTCAGGCAATGCCAAAACAGTTCCATTTAGGAATTGAACCATCCGAAATTCCACCTGCCTCAGTGACTCCCCAGACGGTGCTGAAAAATCAGGCTGGAACCTTTCCATTAGACTAATTGTTTCAGGTGTAAATATATCTGAGCGGTGGCATCCCTCCCAATGCCCCTGACTCATTTCCAGTAGTGCATCAGAGGATTGTATATGTTCCTCTGAAAAGTTCAATTCCTGCACAGTTAACAGATGAATCCATACATTACCAAAATTAGAAGGCCTGAACACAGCATGCAAAAAACATGTTACACTAAATCGGTTATTAAGAAAAAACATGTTACACTAAATCCCTGGGACTTTGCCAATTCAGGTGTTCTACTTGCATCATCATCCCCATAGAAAACTTCATGATGCATCACTAAGAATGGAAAAGATTCAACTTTTAAATCAATTTTGTAACACATTACTAGATACAAGAGGGAGTAAGCTTTTCTTGCAGAACTTAAAAACTGAAGAAGCTCGACGTTGGGCTTCCTTGCAGCTTGCATAATTCTGACATGTGATGCAAAACTGTGGCTCAGCTGCTCTCAAAGAACAGAAACATAATCTTTGGATTTGCTAGTGGTCAAGGCAGTAAGAATGCTTTTGACACGCTTAGTCTGCTGAGAAGCCAATTATGCCTTACAGGACTACAGAGTATGCAATTCTTCTTTGCGGTACTAATCTTGCTGTCCCTTTCGTTGATACAGTATGCACAAGTATGATATTGTGTGGAAATGTAATATAGGATGATAATATAGTATACTCTACCTATCCCAGTTAGATCCAATTTGTTTCCCTTTTCTGTTTGAATGATAGTATTTGTTTTTCTCCGGTATGCATCTTGTTAGTACTTTCTACTAGAGGAACTGGACTAACTTTTATCCCCAAAGTAACTGTTATCCCTAGATCATCTGAAACCAAAAGTTACCTTTTAATATGTTGTTTGGGCTCACCTTTGTTCAAACTACTAGTAGTATGAGATTCCAACTACAAACTTGCCAAATCCAAACTAGTGAGACAGTCACAGCCATATAAATCCTGAAACTAAAGCAGCTAACAAATTCAAATGGTTTCTTTTAGAGCTGCATCACTATGCCTCCTGACAATTACCGGAGCACTGTAAGAGGAAAACCTTACAAGTAACAAAAGGAAACATGCATATGCCTAGAACTGATGAAGAAAAATAATGATCTCCCACAGCTGATAATTGTATAACATATAGGACTTTACATCAATTGGTTGGTGAAGTATTCCATTTTTTTTCTGGCCCATAAAAATAGAAATTTGGAAGCAAAGGGATTTGATTTTGTGACATTTCCAATCAAATTCCAAAAGATCAGAGCTTAGTACTTAGATGATCCTACAACAATAGCAATCATAATCGGAGAAACTAACATTCACATAAAAGCAATCACAGGGAGGAGAAAAGAATGAAAGATACCTGACAAACAGAGAGGGCAGTAGCTCGAGCCCGATCCAAGGGAGATGTATACATAGAATTGAAACGAATCCCTTGAGACTTGAGAAAAACAGCCAAAGCTCTGGCTTGGCGCTTGCCATTAGGGGTAAGTGCAGCCTCGGGACATCGGCCGGCAATCAAATCAGGCCTTAAATTCATATGACACTCGCCATTACTAATCAAATAGACTTCGGTGAGGGTCCTATCGTCATCCACAGAATCAGAGGAGAAGGTGCGGTGGAAATGAGGGGGAGGGGGAAGTGGGGGCGGGGGAGCCAGGACATTATAAGGGTCCCACACCTTGATGGAAGGGCCCAAACGAGGGGTGCCAAAAGAGGAGAGCTGAGGGGAGAGAGGGGATGCGGAGGCGTGGCAAGGTAACATCTCGGGCTCTTGTTCCAGAACCTTCTTGAGCAGAGTAGTATCGTCGTCACCACCTAATAATTGACGTCTCTCATCTGGGGTATCGTTCTCCTCGTGCTCGCCATCTTCTTCATCATCTTCTTGCTCTTCATCTTCCTCAGAGGGTACGGCTACCGACTGAGAAGACCCCATTGATGATTACAATATTATCTGGATCTTTCCGATCTAGCTAGCAGGTATGCGGATCGTACTTGTATTTGAGCTTAACTTACGGACACAGAGAGAAGAGTTTTAGGAAAGAAACATAGGATTCAGCACACCGGACCTTTTTTCTTCTCAGTAAATTCCTCGGATTTGGACTTGGCCGCTTTGGGGGTAAAAAGATGGAAGCTTTTTGTTTTGTATTCTTTAATTTGGGAGTGGCAAAAGGAGCTAGGAATAGGTAGATTTTCTGTGGAGTTGTCTTATTGGTTAGGAAAGAGAGGGATAACTCTATAACTTGATCTTAAATCCAGAAGATCTGAGGAAGATGCAGAAAATAGATGGATAGATAGATACAAGCAGTTTTACATTTTCTTACAAACTTACAACATGGTAGTGGCATGGTAAAAATAGGAGGATGCGCAAACTTCGGCTAACAGATGCAATTGCTAATTAAGACCATTTATCATTATTACACTACTTGCTACTATTACTATATCTTTATATATTTAGCCAGATCGAGTCAGGCCTTTCACTCTACCAATGATAACACATTCCTTCCTCTTTTTATTGGCACTAGATAGACTTTACATATAATCAGGGGTGGATCTATGTAATATATATATGTATATATATAACTATAGTTAGGTGTTAATATTATAATTAGTCGGTTATCGTTGTTATAACTGGAGGGGTGTACTATGTTTGGACATAACAAAAAATCGAGATTTTTTTTCTCTCATCTCCCTCTGTCTGCTCTGTTTTCCTCTCATGAAAGATCATTTTCTCTTCATGCAAATTCATGAAATGGACATGGTATGTCTAGAGTTTTTCACTAAGAATTGTTGAAAACGAGAGATTCGTCGTTCATTTCTCAAAATTTCAGTCGGAATCATCAGGTACTCGCCAGAACCCTAAATACGCATAGTCGAAGACGAAGTCACAGATCAATCTACGATTGTGATAGATCATAATCATCTGTTGTATTTGCATCCATCCGACACACGAGGAGTATTATCTCTTGGTTTTCAGCTGCTAGGAATGGAAAATTACACGATTTGGAGGCAATCGGTGGAAGTTTCTTTGCTTACGCGGAACAAGTTAGAGTTTATAGACGGTTCAATAACACATGATACCTATGGAGATAAATATGCAAATCTATGGGACCACTGCAATACTATTGTGAAATTGTGGATCATGCACAATGTGAGTCGCGACTTGCCGAGTGGAGTATTGTTCCGGTCAAGTGCACATGCAATTTGATCAGATCTTTGGGAACGTTTTGATAAGGTGAATGCATCACGAATGTACTACCTACACATGGAAATTTTTATATTGACGCAAGGTGCATCCTCTGTCTCAGTTTATTACTCGAAATTGAAGGACTTGCGGGACGACTGTGATTCGATTATGCCTCCTCATGTTTGTTGTGATAAATCAAAGAAATTCATTGAACAATAGGAGTGCCAACGTTTATGGCAATTCCTAATGAGATTAAGTGATGGTTATAGTCAAGCTCGTAGTCAAATCTTAATGAAATCTAAGATTCCTACGGTTAATCAAGCTTATGCTATGATCTTTCAGGACGAGAGTCAAAAGTTAGTGGCACTGTGATGCGTCCATAGATCCTACAGCTCTATTTAGTTCTAAACTTGGTCAAAAGCAAAGGAGAAACTTCAATATTGAATGTAATTTATGTCACTTGAAAGTCCACATGAAGGAAGAGTGTTATAAGTTGATGAAATGTAATTACTGCAATAAGAAGGGACATTTGAGGGCCAACTGCTATAAACTGATAGGCTATCCAGCAGATTTTAAGCCTAAAAAAATATCTAACACAGTTGGAAGTTCAAAGAATCAGCCGATCTCACCTTCATCAGTCATGATGAATCAAGAGCAGCACAATTTGGGACCTGTGCAGGGTTTAATTTATGAGCAACACACTCATCAGGGACAACAAAAACTTAGGACCTATGCAAATGTTCACTCTTGAACAATAAAGTCAAATCCTAAGTCTAGTGAATAAGACATCAGTCTCTGACTCCTCTGCCAGTGTAAACATGGCATGTAATGTTTTTTATGAACAAAATATTAATGAGAAGCGGATAGTATGATACTGGAGCCACAAACCATATGGTTGGTAATGAACAACTTTTACATGAAAAATTATTAGTAGGTAATGCAAAAATGTGCAGTTTACATGAAAAATTATTAGTAGCAGACAAGAATGCACATAAACGGAAATAAAGGTTAATAGACTCCATAGTCTCACGGGATGGATCGAGTCTCAATCCCTCACGGCATATGTCGCCCCCCCCCTCTTCCCTTTTTGTCGCGAAATCGGGTTTCGACATTTCTGGGACAACTCCTTCTTTTTGGGATTGAGTAAGGGATCGAAAGAGTCATCACCTAATGGATTAAGGTGTGTTAGGGTACCTAGAGCAGATAACTCATATTACCAGTTTGCATCACCAGAGATCGGGTAAGGGCTAAAATTACCTCGAGGGAAAGGTGTTAGGAACCCCTCGAGGTCCGCAACAGTGGGTCCCGAACGAACTTAAATTAAGTGAGTTAGTCTAAAAGGGGAGGAAAACAAGTTACTTTAAACATGATTAAAGGGGTTCTAGGTTTTTTAGCCTATAGGATCATTCCATGCAATATTTTATAACTTCCCCAAGTTGGGGTGTTACTCATAGAATTAGCGCACGGGATATCATCTCCTTGCTACCCAATTACTATCTTTTAGTTGTTACCTAAGCGTTCTAATAGCTTCTAGCTCGTTCCTTATACGTACACTACCCGTCCCTTACCTCTGGCCCTGGAGGTGTTAGGACCTCTATTTTGGATGGTTCTAGACCAACCTACGTTACTTAAAAATGAGAAATCTAGGTGACAAACAAAAGACAAATATGACTTTCAAATAAACAAGTAAGGGATCACATTAACCTTCACAAGTAAACAACAAAAGCACGCAATTGAATCACCAAACTTCGTTAATTTTAGGATCTTATAGGCAGGATATCTATATGAGCAGAAACAGAATATAAAGACAATTTTATTCAGGCGAGCATTGTAACCTATTTGTTTGCCTATTGATTTTATTCAGCGTGAATCTGGGCATTCCAAGCAGGTAGTATGTCACAATTTTTAATCCCAGAATCATCAATGAGTCCTACAGATTGCCTAGGCGATGGCCAGAATTGGTTGAATTCAGAATTGATTAACATAATCCTATAGGCATAATTTCTACGAGTTTACAAATTACAGACCTATAAACATGGTTCTAAGTGTAATATTGATTTTAACTCATAAAGACAGGTTTTTATCCCCTTTAGATCCTATAGGCATACTTTCTAATTGCATAATTGATTTAAACTCCCATAGACAAGATATTTATTAATTTTAAATCCTATAGGAATGTTTTCTAGGTTTGAGATTGATTTCACCCTATAGGCATGATATCTACAACTGTATGTGGGCAGAATTTTAAGCAGATTGCCAAGGAAAGGTTATTATTTCAAACAGAATCCTATAGACATGGTCACTAATGCACGTTGAGTTAAAAATATGTGCAGATCCTATGAACAGGATTTCTAATGCAAGAAGCCTATAAACAGGATCTCTAATATGCAAGCGTAAAGATACATAATTAAACAATCAGAAAATCCTATAGGCAGGATCTCTAGTCAAGTAATAGCACTCACATGATTTGATCAACATAATTAAACATATAGGCATGATTTCTATCCAAGTTTAACAAAGATAGAAGGAAACCTCCCCCAGCTTTCACTAATTAACCCCAAATCTGTTATTACAGAAATTATTACAACCCAGAATATCGAATGAATTACATAACAATATCCATTACACTATAGGGAGCCTTCATAGGCCCAATCTAAACCTGGAAACCAGGCCTGCAAACATAACAACTCTGGAGCATAATAGTGGTCCATCCATGGCACATAAAATTAGGTTTCTAGTGTGTCAAAGTTCCCAAGGGCTTCAGGGATCCCGGACAATGCTCACACCAGAACCACACTCAGAAAAATAGTTCATAAAAAGATTGGAAGACCAGTCCTAATGTGTCAGAGTTCGGAGGAGTCTCAAGGACCCTAGGCAGTGCTCACATTGGGGGTGGTAGGAACCTAAATAACTAAGAGTAGGAGTTTGGAAAATCATTGCATAAAGGGTAAATGGAGGGGACCAGGTTTTAAAAATAGCTTAATTTTCAGAAGCAAACAGATTCAGATTACAGGGTTGATTACAGAACTGCACCAAGAAATAAACAGAATCCATGTCAGCACATAGTTCAAGCAGATTGGCATTTTTTTAGACTATATATTCATACTAACATTTGAAGCAATCACAAAATCAAGAACACTTGAATTAAACAGACATGATATGTGAATTAAGCCATAAAGTATATCTAGTTACATGCTTGCAGTATCTCACAAAGTTCAGAACAAAAGACCTAAAGTTGACTCAGGAAAGAACTCACATTATTGAAATAACTTAGTTTAACAGTATCACTAAGTGGGATCATGTGGTCACATAGCAAGCATACTCATGTTGAAGATTGAAACAGATTAATCAAATAAAGCATGTAGAACGTGATAGTGGGAGTTAAGGCATACCAGTTGAGAATAGAGCAAACAAAAATGCAATAACAGTTAAGTTCCAGAGTAATTTGGTCTTGGTTTTCAGCCGGCCAAACAGTAATCACTTAGTACAGAAATCAGAACAAGAGAGAACAAAAGAGCAGACAGTTTGAAAGTTGTAAAGTTGTTCAATGAAAAAGTTATTTCTCAAGGGGTTGTAAATCGTGTTGAAAATTAGAACAAGGAATGAGATTTTATACCACACAATGAAGCAAACTAATAAGTTAAGGAATCAGTCATACACCAGTAAGGTATGAAAATCAATTAACAATCAATTAATGTCAGCATGAATCAATCAACAAGACAGAATCGAGTAAAATACCACTTAATTTAAGGAAAGCTTTATATAGAATCAATCAGTAGTTAAGTACTAGGTTAAATGAGGTAAGTGATAAGTCCAGAAATCAATTAGGAGTCAGCTCCATTAATCAGGACACAAAATCAAGCCAACAAGGGAGTTAAGGAAAGTAGTACGAGTAATTAATCACATAATAAGGTAAGAACATGTAAAATATTAATAAGGAAATACTGGTACTAAAGGAAAGCTGATTTCAAACCCCAATTTAGATAAGTAAAATCAATTAACACTTAATTGAAAGAGTTAAAGGTAAACAGGCAGAAAAGTAGAATAAATAGTCAAATAATCGAAACCCTAAGAAATACAAAGACATATAGATGGAACTAATTAAATCAAGTAAAAATCAGCCAAACAATAAATAAGCAAACCAGAGATGAAACATTTAAACGTTAAAATATTTTTTTGCAAAAAATCCGAACCCTAGTTTTAGGGTAAAAATCGGTCACAAAAATAATAAAGCTATAAGAAACGGAAATATCGAGATTTTAAAGGGGAAATACCAAAACAAACACCGAATCGTTTCAGATCTAAACAAATTGATCCAGAAAATAGCTAGGTTCATAGAAAAATAAACAGAAATGAACCAAATCTGGTTTGAACCAGAGATTTGAATCCCTAAAATACGAAAAGATTCGTACTCACAGGTATCAGAGTGAACATAGACAAAATAGCCGAGATATGAGAGACTTTGAACCAGATTTGGTTCGAGTCTCTTGAGATTCTCATCAAGTAACATAAAAATCGTATAACCAGTAAAGAGATGAAGCCAAATAAGGCATGTAATCGAAGGAAAATCCCATGAATCAAGAGGGAATGTGTGATGGCAGGGCTAGGGTTTGAGGGGGGTGATAGAGAAGAGAGAGAGGATCCAAAGACGGCAGGTTGGAAAAAATGAGGTAGGGTTTTGGGGTTTGTTATATTAAAAAGGGGTTGAAGGTTTAGGGTCGTTGATCTTCTGAGATCAACGACCAGGATTGGATATTTAGGTGGGGCGAGTTAATCAGACGGGTATGGGTATGGGTATTGGTAGTTAGGTTTGGGTATTGGGTTATGGGTTAGGATAGTTGGTCTAACTAGTATTGGGCTGGGAGGTCCGAAAATTTAATTAAAAGGGCTATGTTTTAAATACCCATTTAAATTAATAAAATAATTTATAAAAAATAATTAATCAATGATAAAAATTCTATTTGTATATGAAAATGATTTAAATAATTACTTAATATTATAAAATATAAAAATTCATTTTTCGTGTAAATAAAGTAATTATGCATGCATGGGCTATTATTGCAAAGTTATTGCAATTATAACCTAAAGATGTAAATATAATTATGCATAAAATGATTAAAGATTAATATAAATATAAATGATAAAAATTAAGTAATAAAATTATTTAAAAAAATCATTTGTGACGCAATTAGTAATTATTTAGATAATAAAATGCTGGAATAAATTAATTAAAAATCCTTTAATATTACAGAAAATTATGAAAAAATACTAGTTGATGCTCATGCGCTATTTTGAGAGTATATATGTATTTTGTGAAATATATATGAAAATAATTGGGTATCAATAGCTTCCCTTCTTTACCCGGGAAGGATGAAAGAGTTGTCGGGTAAAGATATGATGGCCATTTTTGACCGAATAGAGTGATTTGAGAGATATAGGCTGCACTCTGGTCCCCGAGCTGCCTACATATCCCTGATTTTACATGAATCAGGCCGTGTGTATTTCTGGATCCACCGGTGGAATGAACCAATGGGGTATCACAAGGACGGACACAAGGTTTCGAATAGGCAAAACGGTTATAGTGAGCGGTCAGGTGTGAAATAATTTGAAGGAACTGGAGCGGGATTGATCCTGTTGGGATAACAGTTACTCACTGGGTCACCTGCAAATCAAAAGATGTACTGCAAGCATATACGTATAAATTTGCGTAAATTTAGACATGATGCAAATTCCCTTCAGACCATGAAAACTGTCTTTAGACGGTTGAGGATGACGTCCTTAGACCATGATGTCCCGGGCCATGAATTGTGTGGTAAGGAATTCGCAGGCCATGAAATAATGTTCTCGGTCGATGACAATAGTGCCTCCGAACCATGACGCTTTTGAATAATGATGTGCAAGTTTGAGAGATCCTCATGCCATTGCATGATGTCTTCCGGCTATGAGGATGGTGTCTTCAGACTATGACTCCTTCGAACAAGTTGGCTATATTTCAGCCCATAAGGTGTAGAGGCATGATTCTAGAGGAAACAAGACAGGGCTTAGTCTTGTGTGAAATTGAGGGCAGAGCTTAGCCTGAGATAAGATAACAATGCAAGAGAGACAATGCTTATTCTCGTGCGAGATTCGGGACAGTTCTTAGTCCCATGCAAATGGAAGGCAGGGCTTGTCCTTATGCAAGTGGGGAGGCAGGGCTTTGCCTCATGCAAGGTTCGGAACATTGCTTAGTCTTATGCAAAGAGAAGGCAGAGCTTAGCCTCATGAAGGTGATTTGAGACAGAGCTTAGTCTCATGCGAAGAGAAGGCAATGCTTAGCCTTGTTCAAATAGGGAGGCAAGGCTTAGCCTTATGCATGTGAGAAGACAGTGTTTAGCCTTATGCAAATAGGGAGGCAGGGCTTAGTCTCGTGCAAGGATTGAGACAAAGCTTAGTCTCATGTGGAGAGAAGGCAATGCTTATCCTTATGCAAATAGGGAGGCAGTGCTTAGCCTCATGCAAGGATTGATACAGAGCTTAGTCTCATGCGGAGAGAAGGAAGTGTTTAGCCTTATGCAAACAGGGAGGCAGGGCTTATCCTCATGCAAGAATTGAGACAGAGCTTAGTCTTATGCGGAGAGAAGGCAATGCTTAGCCTTATGCAAATAGGGAGGCAGGGCTTAGCCTCATGCAAGGATTGAGATAGAGATTAGTCTCATGCAAAGAGAGGAGTAAGGGTGAAGTATTCCTAGCTGACAATGTGTTTCATGCATAGCGATTGTGTCGTTGTGATGGTGCTTATCTTGATGATATAGTCCTGCATCCGAAGAAAATTTGTGAGTTTTTGCAGGGGGAGGTTGGTTCGTGCCTTTGCTCGCTCGATTTTCTCCGCTCTGTCTGAAGATCCTGTTCAATCTATTAAGGTAGAATTTGGCTAAAGCAAAGTTTCTTTTTCAAAAGCATGCGTGTATAATTTTCAAAGACATAGTAGTATGTAGTTTAGAAGTTAGTTAGATGAACTAGTAACTGTGACATTATTAGAGACATTGCGACTTCCGCTGCCGTAGAATTTTGAGGGTCCTTCTCAAAATTCTGCCCCAGTTAATTAGATGACCTTTCTAACTGCTCCATATGTTGCGGTTGGCTGAACTTGCTTCGGAATTTTGCGGGTCCTCCTCAAAATTCTGCCCAGTTTCTGATTGTGGGGAAAATGGAAATTTTATTGAATTATGACTGAACCCATAGGGCTGCCTACGTATCCCCTCTTAAATGGTAATCAGGTCGAGCGTAGTTTAATTTACATCATATGAAGAAGCATAAATGGTTTACACATAGTATCTTTTGACTGCATCTGAATTGATAGGCTTTGGCCAAATTTCTCCATCCATATTTGCGAGTATGAGCGCTCCTCCTGTCAACTCCGTGAACCATGTAAGGACCTTGTCAATTGGGAGAGAATTTCCCTTTGGCCTCATCTTGATGTGGAAATATTTGTTTCAGTACCAGCTACCCCGACGTGAACTGTCTTGGTCTGAACCTTTTATTGAAAGCCCTGGACATCCTATTCTGATAGATATGGTTGTGACACACTGTATTCATCCTCTTTCCATCTATGAGGGCTAATTTCTCATAGCGATTCCTCCATTTTGTATCGCTGAGTTCGGCTTCTTGTATGATTCTCAAAGAAGGAATTTCTACCTCGACGGGAATGACGACTTCGGTACCATAAACCAACAGATAGGGAGTTGTCCTAGTTGATGTGCGGATTGTGGTACGGTATACCAGTAAGGCAAATGGTAATTTCTCGTGCCATTGCTTGTGATTCTCTACCATTTTCCTTAGTATCTTCTTGATGTTTTTGTTGGCGTCCTCCACGACTCCATTCATTTGAGGCATGTATGATGTGGAATTCTTGTGCTTGATTTTGAAAGTTTCACACATGGCTTTCATCATATCATTGTTGAGATTGGCGGTATTGTCAGTGATGATGGACTCTAGAACCCCAAATCGACAAACAATCCAGTCTCTGACAAAATCTACGATGACTTTCTTGGTTACCACTTTGTAAGATGCAGATTCAACCCATTTGGTGAAGTAGTCGATGGACACTAAATGAACCGGTGCCCGTTTGAAGCGGTGGGCTCAATTGGGCCGATGACATCCATTCCCCAGGCAGCGAAAGGCTAAGGTGAGCTTGTTGCATTAAGCTCGTTTGGCGGCACCTGTATCATGTTTGCATGTATCTGGAATTGGTAGCATTTCTGAACGTACCATATGCAGTCTATTTCCATGGTCATCCAAAAGTATCCGGCTCTGAGTATCTTCTTGGCCAAGATAAAGTCGTTCATATGTGGGCCACGGGTTCTGACATGTATTTCCTCGAGAAATTTGGAAGCCTCCTTTGCGTCAACACACCTTAACAGTCCCAGATCGGGAGTTCTCCTATATAAGGTTACTCCGCTTTGGAAGAAGTGATTGGACAACCTCCGAAGTGTGCATTTCTGAGTATGGTTTGCATGATCCGTGTATTCTCCTTTTGCCAAGTATTCTTTGATGTCGTGGAATCAGGGGTTTCCGTCCGTTTCTTCTTCAACATGAGCATAATATGCCGGTTGATTATGGATCCTCACCAGAATGGAATTAATAAAATTATTGTCTGGATGTTGTATCATTGATGACAAGGTGGCCAATGTGTCCGCGAATTCATTCTGAATTCTGGGGACGTGCCGGAATTCTATCTTTGTGAACCTCTTCTTTCTCTTGTACATGGTGCAGATATGACAGTATTTTGGAATTATTGGTAGCCCATTCTCCTTGTACTTGATGTACCAGCAAGTCTGAATCGTCGATTACCAACATTTCCTGAATATTCATATCAACAACTAGGTTGAGCCTTAATATGCAGGTTTCATATTCCGCCATGTTGTTAGTGCATGGGAATCTGAGTTTTGCCGACACCGAATAATGCTGACCGGTTTATGATACCAAGACGACTCTGATCTCCACTCCTTTAAAATTTGCATCTCCATCAAAAAACATCCTCCAACCGTCGTAGGCTTCAGGAATATCTTCTCCTACGAATGATACCTCCTCATCAGGAAAATACATTTTTAGGGGTTCGTATTCTCCTCCTACAGGATTTTCGGCAAGATGATCTGCTAATGCTTTTCCCTTGACTGCTTTCTGAGTTACATAGATAATGTCGAACTCACTCAGCAAGATTTTCCACTTGGTCAGCTTCCCTAGTAGGCATGGGTTTCTGAAAGATGTACTTCAGGGATCCATCCTTGATACGAGATATGTAGTATAGGCACAGAAGTAGTGCCTTAGCTTCTGAGCTATCCATGTCAGAGCACAACATGTGCCTTCCAGCAAAGAATACTGTGTTTCATAGGGTGTGAACATCTTACTCAGATAATATATGGCATGTTCTTTCCTTCCCGTCTCGTCGTGTTGTTCCAAGACACAACCGAAAGCCCTATCTAGTACGGAGAGATAGAGTAGCAGTGGTTTACCAGGATCTGGCGGGACTAAGACTGGTGGTGTAGACAAGTATTACTTGATTTTGTCAAAAGCCTTTTGACAATCCTCGGTCCAACTGATTACGGCATCCTTCTTCAGCATTTTGAGAATCAGCTCACATATTACCGTGGACTGTGCTATGAAACGGCTGATGTAGTTGAGACGTCCCAAGAAACTCATCATATCCTTCTTGATTTTTGGTGGGGGTAATTCCTGGATGGCTTTAACCTTTGACATGTACTCCTCTATTCTTCGACGACTAACGATGAATCCCAACAATTTTCTGGCAGGAACCCCGAATGCACACTTTGCCAGATTTAACTTTAGATTCTACTTCCATAGCCGATCAAAGAATTTCCTCAAATCTTCTATGTGATTTGTATCCCTATTGGATTTGATGATGACATCGTCAATATATACCTCTATTTCTTTATGTATCATATCATAGAAGATCGTTGTCATAGCCCTCATGTAGGTGGCCCAAGCATTCTTTAGACTGAATGCCATCATTTTGTAGAAGTACACTCCCCACGGTGTAATGAAGGCTATTTTCTCGTCGTCTTCTTCGTCCATCCAGACCTGATGGTAACCCGCGAAGAAATCTACAAAGGGCTGGAGTTCATGTTTGGCACAATTGTCGATCAGAATGTGTATGTTTGGTAGCGGAAAATCATCCTTGGGACTTGCTCTGTTTAGATCCTGATAATCAACACAGACTCTGACTTTCCCATCTTTCTTTGGAACTGGTACAATATTGGCCAACCAAGTTGGGTACTCAACTACTCTGATGACCTTGGCTTTGATCTTCTTAGTGGCTTCCTCCTTGATTTCCATGCTTATGTCTGGCTTGAATGTCCTGAATTTTTGCTTCACTGGCGGGCACATTGGATTTGTAGGTAACTTGTGAGCCACTATGGATGTGTTCAACCCTGTCATATCGTTGTATGACCATGAAAAGATATCCTCATATTCTTTCAAGAACCGAGTATATTCTTCTTTCTCTGACGGTGAAAAATGGATGCTTATGCGGGTTTCTTGATGGTTTGGAATCTTCCAAGTTGACTATCTCGGTCTCGTCTATGTTGGACTTGGGATTTTCTCAAAGTTCTCCACTTCTATGACAATTTCCTCAGGTATTACGTCCTCATCTTCTATTTCTTCCGAGTCACTGTCCTTCTGTTGCATTGTCTCATTACATGTCATAGTCGTTGGTTCATCAAGGTAAGAAATAGTAATGTTGTAGGGATAAAGATATGAAAGAAAAAATGGTAATAATAAAACATCAAGCCATTTAAAATGTTAAACAAAATGATTTCAATAACTCAAATAGAGTTTTTCGACATGGAACACTGAAAATATTATTTAAAATAAAATGCCAAAGAGGAGATCATTTCAAAGGTAAACAATGTTATAACCTTGCTACCCCGAGACTCGTCGGGCCCTTGATGGTTTCGCGGTCCAATTCTTGAGAGATGCTCCCTTCTCCACTGTTTGGATAGTGAGGCCTTCTTCCTCCTCCTCCTCAACTATTACACAATAATCCATATCATCGTCTTCCAAGAACAAATTCTTCAATGTTGCCAAGGCTTCTTCTTCTTATGATCCCCACATTGTATCGGCCTGCTGGAAGGTCTGATTCAGGTGCGGTTTTCTCAAGAGGATAGTATGGACCACTCCATGGTGCCGACAAATTCCGATATTCTTTCCAGGTATACTGGTATCCGAGCCCGAAGATTGTGCCATGGCGCTTTAGTTGTACTGGTTTGGAGATACCTTGAAGATTTTTACCAATCCCCTTACCAGGTTCATACCCTGTCCATGCCATTATGCTCTCTATTTTGATACTCCACCATTTATCCTTCTCAATCGCGTTAACACGTTCGATGCGATGGTAGGTTTCTCCACCTAACTTCCTTCTATTTTCTACCACTGGAACAGTCTGACTGGGGTAAATGGGGTTGCTCCCATCTCTATGGATGATCACTTCTTGATGGTTCCATTCAAATTTTACCGCTTGGTGCAAAGTAGATGCGACAGCTCCAGCGACATGTATCCAAGGTCGTCCCAGCAGTAGATTGTAGGAGGCGGATATGTCTAGTACCTGGAATTCAACATCAAACTAGGTAGGACCCATTTGCAAGCATAGGTTGGTTTCTCCAATCGTGGCTCTTTACGACCCATCGAATGCTTTCACATTTATAGATCCTGCTCGTATTTCATGTAGGCCCTTGCCCAACCTCTTCAGAGTTGTCAGGGAACAGATGTTGAGGCTGGACCCTCCGTCTATCAGAACTCTAGCAATGAACTTATCTTCACATTGCACTTTGATGTGTAGTGCCCTGTTGTGGATTAATCCTTCAGGTGGAAATTCGTCTTCATGGAAGGTGATCTTATGGCTTTCCAACACTTGTCCCACCATATTTTCCATTTCTCCGCTAGTAATGTTGCTGGGCACATATGCTTCATTCAGTACCTTCATCAGAGCATTCCTGTGTGCTTCAGAATTTTGCAGCAATGACAAGATGGATGTCTGGGCGGAAGTCTTATTCAGGTGATCAACAACAAAATACTCCTTTGCTTGTACTTTCCTCCAAAGGTCGCCCGGACCAGTTTCAATGACGGGTTGTTTGTTAGAAGCTTGCTTACTGGTCTCTCCCAAATGCTCAGGTGTGTAAATTCTTCTTGTTCTGTTCATTCCTTGTGCAACTCCGGACTATTCCGTCTTTGCTTTCCCCTTTCTCCTAGCTTCATCAACATAATCCCAAGGTACAGCGTTGGAACTGAAAGGTGGTGTGGATGTCACCGTCACAGTGAAAGGTGTGGATACTTCTACCTCAAACGGAGCAGGTGTAGCTGCAGGTGGGATCACTTCTACTTTAAAGGGATCCGGTGCGGCTACCTCAACTTCAACTGGCGGCTGTACCTGTACCACAATGGGATTGAGCGTGACTGCCGACTTATTAGGATCATCACCTTCCCGGATAAGTCCGATTGATCCCTCGGGATCCCATTCTTCATCGGTTTCTATTACATTGACTCCTTCACCCCTATGATCTGGGAGGGGGTTGTTGCGGACATTGGGTGTAGTTTCTTTCGCCTATATGACCTTGGTATTAATCAGTGTTTGAATTTTATCTTTCAGGGTGCGACATTCATCAATAGTGTGTCCCTTCATACCAGAATAGTACGCACACGTCTTGTTTGGGTTGACCCATTGTGACGAGTTTTCCATAGCCACGACGGGAATAGGGGTGACATATCCAGCAACTTTTAATCTTTCATACAATTGGTTGACGGTTTAGGCAACATGGGTGTATTGTCTGGGTGATTTGCGATCAAAATTGGGCCTGGTTTCTTGGTAATTTGGACGAGCTGGAGGTGAATGATAATAGGCTAGTTGGGTATTATAGGTGCGGTAGGCAGCAACGGGTTAAGGATATCTGGGAGGTGAATGTTGGTCTGTGGGTGGTGGTGTTTGGTACAGAAATGGAGATTTCGGACCTTGGGCAACCATTACTGTTCCCACTTCGTTATTCTTTGATATGACACCTGATTGTAGTGCTTTATTCATGGCTTGCAGTGCCTCAAAATTTGTCACCATTCCACATTTGATACCTTCCTCGATCCTTTCTCCGAGCTTGATGATATCGAAGAACTTTTGATTCTCTATTACCATTAACCTTTCGTAATATTGTGGATCATGAGCTCTGACAAAGAATTTTTCATCTGCTCTTCATCTAATGTCGGCCTGACCTTCGCTGCTTCTGACCTCCATCGAGTAGCATACTCGCCGAAAGTCTCAGTGGGCTTCTTCTTGAGATTCTGGATATAGAAGACGTCTGGTGCATTTTCCGTGTTGAATCTGAATCTATCTATGAAATCTGATGCCATGCTTACCCAATTAGCCCATTTCTTGGGATTTTGACTTATGTACCAAGATAAGGCGTCTCTAATGAGGCTTCTCATGAATAGCTTCATGCGAATATTTTCGTCCTTTCCAACCCCTACGAGCTTGTCACAGTAAGTTCTTAAATGAACCTTCGGGTCACCCATTCGATCAAACATTTCGATCTTGGGAGGTTTGTAACCTTCCGGCAGTTCCACATCTGGCTGAATGCACAAATACTCGTAATTTAGGCCTTCGATTCCTTTGCCTCCTTCAACACTATGAACTCGACTTGTGAGTTTCTTGAGCTCCTCTGCCATGTTCTTAATGAGAAGGTCCTTCTTGGCGGATTCTGGTGTATATGAGATTGGTTGAGTAGAGTAGGGTAAGGTTTCCACGTATATGGGGTTGTTTTGGTGAAGGCCAAGAGTTTGGGTATAATGGTTATCATTGATTGAATTTTGGGGATCGGGGATAGGCTGTGGGGTATTCTGAGGAGTGTGGTATGTTATAACGACCCGGTCAGTCGTTACGTAAAATATGGATTTATATTTACTGTTATTGCCTCGTCATAGCTTTGTTAAACTGTTCTTGATGTGTTAGAGTTGGTAGGCTCGGAATCGGAATAGTTATAATGAGAATTTAGTCACTTAGTCTCTAAAAATAGCCTTAGAGTTGGAAATGTCAACTGAGAGTTGACTTATTAGTAAACGACTTTGGAATGTGGATTTTATGGCTTGGACAACTTCGTTAGGTGATTTGGGACTTAGGAGTGTGTTCAGAATATTTTTGTGATGTCCGGTGTAGAATTAGGCTTCAATTGGGGAAAGTTAGTTTTTGGTGAATTCCGATCGGCAGTGGAAAATAGGCTATCAGGGTCGGAATTGAATTCCAGAAGTTGGAACAGATTCGTAATGTCATTTTGGATATGTCTGCAAAATTTCAGGTCAATCGGAGTTGTTTTGGATAGTTTCGGCATCGTTGGTGGATTTAAGAAATTTCAAAGTTCTTCGGCTTGAATTTGATGTTATTTTTAGTTTTTCGGGAGTGCAACTAAGTTTTAATGATCATATATGATATATTGGTATATTTTGTTGGGGTCCCGAGGGGCTCGAGATTTATTTCGGAGGGTTAACGGGAAGATCGGAGTTGGAAATATGCAGCAAATCTGCTGCTGGTGCACCACTGCTGGTGTGGTCGCACCTGCGGAAAGAGGACCGCAGACGCGAGGTCCGCAGGTGCGGATTTGGCTGGTCGTGAAGGGGTCGTAGGTGCGGACGAGTGGTCGCACCTGCGGAAGCGCAGGTGCAAAGAAGCAACCGCAGGTGCGGAAATCGAGGGTTTAAGTCATATGCGCAGGTGCGCACCTGGGACCGCAATTGCGGGTCCGCAGGTGCGCTAATAAAGCCGCAAGTGCGGAACACCTGGGCAGAAAGTATAAATTAAAACCATCCGCGACCATTAGACCTTTTAACACCATTTTTGAATGGGAAAAGAGCTTGGAGGTGATTTTGAAGAGGGAAAATCAGTGTTCTTCGTTGAGGTAAGTATTTTGGACCCTAAAACTCGATTATAGGTGATTAAGGAACATAATATCAGTGTTAAATTCATGAAAATCAGTATAAAAAGGTTGAGTTAGGGCTTTAGATTTTGAGACCTTTAGGGGTCGATTTGAGGGGTCAAACGAACTCCGATTTTAGCGTTCTTTATATGTACGGACTCGTGAGATGATGAAGAACATTTTAGTATAAATTTTTCAAGTTCCGAGATGCGGTCCCGGGGGTTGGGTTTTGGTTAATAACGGGTTTTGAGCTAAATTTTATACTTTTCAGTTCGAATTCATTCCTTAAGCATAATTTGATGATAAAAATCTGAACTTGGTAGGTTTGGAGCACTAAGAGGCCGAATTTAGAGGCAAAGGCACTACGGAATAGTATTTTAGCCGGTTTTGAGGTAAGTAACGTTTCCAAACTTGGTTCTGACGGTTCGAAACCCCGAGCTACATGATTTTTGACTATAATTGAGGTGACACGCGTTCCAAGTGACGGGCGTGCACCGATTATTTGTGGCTTGGCTTATCCTATGGCACCGCTTAGTGGTTATTCCCTGATGATATATGTGCTTCTGTTAATGTGGTAATTGTGAACCTTTTAGGAATCATGTTAAGTAGAAATACTAGGCTTCACGCCGAAAATGCTGAGACCGGAGTGGTCGTATATTACTGTCTCATTTTGTGATTATTTGATTACATGTACTCAGTCCTGTTATAGCATATCACTTCATATCTCAGTCTCACTATTATTAATTACATGCATACTTATCATTGTTTCGGGCTGATGGATGCATCTGTGATCCATGTGAGTGAGACTGGAGAGTGATGACTGAGTGAGGCCGAGATCCTGTTATTGAGACAGTTATGAGATTGGACTGCACACCGCAACTATATTTAAATCATGCCTTCGTTGGCTTGATATGGCGCTTGGGCTACTAGGGCCCCTCTGGAGTCTTTACACCCCAAGTGAGGGCATTGATGATGAGGCATGGATCTTCCTTGGACATGGATCTTGTCTGAAGCTGATGTTATGTGAGGGATGGATCTTCCCTGGACATGGATATTGATCGAGTGTTGTATTCCGGAGATGGAATTTCTCTGTGGGGCTGGATTGGCTTTTTTCCTCAGTACTGAGTGACTACGGTCACCGATGATTATGTACATTTCGGGATGGACTTTTGACTGGGCCTGAGAGCCATATGCGGTACTGAGTGGATTGCTGTATGAGGGTTGTGAGCACTATGTGCATATCCACATTTGTTTCATACATATATTTTTATGATGGCATGTAGAGTATACTGGCATACTTGGCATATTTACTCATTCTGATAAACTGTTAGCATGTCTAATTTATGTATATTGTTTATTGTAATTTCTGATGTTTGTCTGTCACTACCTCTCAGCCCATAGTTTGGGTTCGTTACTTATGAGTTGGTGTACTCACGTTACCCCCAACACCTTGTGTGTAGATCCAGGTACACCGGGACCCGGTAGTGGATATTGAGCAGCTGCCAGAGTTTTTATTGGAGTTGTCGAGGTAGCAGCTGGCGATCACGACCTCGTCTTCTCTTTCTTAGTCTACCTGTTGTTCTTTATTTTGAGACAATGTTGTCAATTTCTCCTTTTCTTTGCTTATTGTTATAGTAGCTCATGACTGAGTGACACCGGATCCAAGGTTGGAGGTTTTAAATTTTTGTTTTTTCCAAATATTATTTCTAAACTTTAGACTCTTAGTATTATCAATAAATTCGCTTAAAATTTGCATTTTTACTGGAAATTGAATTTAGCTTATATAAGAAGGGCGGCTTGCCTGGTTCCACGACATGCGCCATCATGACTCTGAAATCGGGTTGTGACAAGATGGTATCAGAGCGCTAGGTTAAATAGGTCTCACCAGTCATGAGCAGGTTTAGTAGAGTCTTGCAGATCGGTGTGGAGACGTCAGTACTTATCTTCGAGAGGCTACAGAACCCTTAGAAAAAATCCCACATTATTGAATTTTGTCGTGCGACTCTGTTGAATTCTGGAACTAAACTCATGTTGTTTTCATTCTCTCACAGATGGTGAGGGCTCGTGCTACCGATCGTGGTGATCAGACACCAGGAGGACCAGCTGGAGGTCGAGGCCGTGGAAAAGGGAGGGGTGCAGCCCGCTCAGCAGTCGGGGCAGTACATGTGGACCTTCTCATTGCTCAGGATCAGGTCCCCGCAGTTGAGGTCCCGGCGGGACAGGCTCAGGCACCAGCAGTGCCCATTATGATTCCGGGTCTTCAGGAGACCCTAGCCTAGATTTTGACGGTGTGCACCAGCCTGGCACAGGCCGTCGCCGTGTCTCTACTACTGCTACTTCTCAGGACAGGGGAAGAACTTAGACTCCAGCTGCCCGGACACCTGAGCAGGTTACTCAGGGGCTTCAGACACCGGGACACTTCCAGTCCAGCCGGTTGCCCCAGCCGGGGATTTTGTGGTCCCAACTTTGGCAGATGACGAGCAGCGCAGGTTAGAGAGGTTTAGTAGACTCCAGCCTTCGATTTTTAGTGGTACTGAGGGCGAGGACGCCCAGGGATTTTTGGACAAGTGTCATAGGATCCTTCGCACAACAGGGATACTGGAGGCTAGTGGGGTCCCATTTACTACCTTCCAGTTCGCAGGAGCTGCACTCGCTTGGTGGGAGGCCTATGAGAGGCGTAGACCTGCTGATGCAGCGCCCCTTACCTGGTGTCAGTTCTCCATTCTATTACTGGAAAAGTATATACCGCAGTCCCGCAGGGAGTTCGAGCAGTTGCGCCAGGAGGACATGACCGTGATGCAGTATGAGATGAGGTTCTCCGAGTTGGCCTGTCATGCTATTTGTCTAGTTCCTACGGATAGGGAGAGGATCAGGAGGTTCATTAATGGCCTTACTTATCAGCTTCGTATTTTTCTGACTAGGGAGAGGGTATATGGATCTTCTTTCGAGGAGGTGGTTGACCTTGCCAGAGAGATTGAGTCGGTTCGCCGCCAGGAGCGGATCGAGAGGGAGGCCAAAAGGTTTCGAGGATCTAGGAGTTTGGTGGGGTTCCTTCAGGGGGCAGCCTCAGCCCGGCAGAGGCCGACCATTTAGGCAGGCTCAGCCAGGTCGCTCAGATTTTTGTGGTGGATCAATTGGTCATGATCCTCACAGACTGCATCAGGTGCACCCATCTTTCAGTGCCCTGCTAGCTCAAAGTTCATCTTGGACACAATCGGTTCAGAGTTCATCTATGCCTGGTTCTTCTAGTGGTTATCCTTGTGCTAGGGGTTCCCTTCAGTCCCCATTGCCATATTAAGAGGTTTTGTCCCCGTCTTGCGAAAGGTACTTATCAGCAGAGGAGTCAACCCGTGGTTTCAGACTCAGTACCTACACCACCCGCCCAAGCAGCTAGAGGTGGGGGTTAGGCAGGTAGGGGTCGCCCTAGAGGGGGAGGTCGATCCGGTGGTGATCAGGCCCGATTTTATACATTTTCAGCTAGACTGGATGAGATGGCTTCTGATGCCGTGATCCCAGGTATTGTTTCAGTCTGTCACGAGAAGCTTCAGTTTTTAATTGATTCTGATTTTTTTTCATATTCACATGTTCATCATATTTTAGCCCATTCTCTGGATACCCCTGTGAATCTTTTGTTACATCTGTTCATGTGCTCGCCCTTGTGGGTGATGTTGTTACAGACTGCGTGTGTCGGTTGTGTGTGGTACCTATTGGGGGTATGGAGACCCGGGTGTGTGCATGGTAAGGTTATTCAGCGCTTGATGGCTTTTGAAACAACTCTTGGCACGTTCGAGGACGAATGTTTGTTTAAGAGGGGAGAATGTAACGACCCGGTCGGTCGTTATGTAGAATCTGAATTTATATTACTGTTATTGTCTCGTCATAGCTTGGTTAAAACTCTCTTGATGTGTTAGATTTGGTAGGATCGGAATCGGAATAATTATAATGAAAATTTAGTCACTTATTCTCTAAAAATATCCGTAGAGTTCAAAAAGTCAACTGAGAGTTGACTTATTGATAAATGACCTCGGAATGTGGATTTTATGGCTCGGACAGCTTTTTAAGGTTATTTGGGACTTAGGAGTGTGTTCAGAATATTTTTGTGATGTCCGGTGTAGAATTAGGCTTGAATTGGCGAAAGTTAGTTTTTGGTGATTTCCGTTCGGCAGTGAAAAATAGGCTATCAGGGTCGGAATGGAATTCCGGAAGTTGGAACAAATTAGTAATGTTATTTTAGATATGTCTGCAAAATTTCAGGTCAATCAGAGTTGTTTTGGATAGTTTCGACATCGTTGGTGGATTTTAGAAATTTCAAAGTTCTTAGGATTGAATTTGATGTGATTTTGGTGTTTCGGGAGTGAAACTAAGTTTGAATGATCATATATGATATATTGGTATATTTGGTTGGGGTCCCGAGGGGCTTGAGATTTATTTCGGAGGTTTAACGGGAAGATCGGAGTTGGAAATATGCACCAAATCTGCTGCTGGTGCACCACTGCTGGTGTGGTCGCACCTGCGGAAGGACGACCGCAGGCGCGAGGTCTGCAGGTGCGAAGACCTTGCGCAAGTGCAGATTTGGCTGGTCGTTAAGGGGTCGCAGGTGCGGACGAGTGGTCGCACCTGCGGAAGCGCAGGTGCGAAGAAGCAACCGTATGTGCGAAAATCGAGGATTTAAGTCATATGCGCAGGTGCGCACGTGGGACCGCAGGTGCAGGTCCGCAGGTGCGCTAATAAGGCCGCAGGTGCGGAACCCTGGGAAGAAAGTATAAATTAAAACCCTCCGCGACCATTAGACCTTTTAACACCATTTTTGAACGGGAAAAGAGCTTGTACGCGATTTTGAAGAAGGGAAATCAGTGTTCTTCGTTGAGGTAAGTATTTTGGACCCTAAAACTCGATTATAGGTGATTAAGGAACATAATATCAGTGTTAAATTCATGAAAATCAGTAGAAAAAGGTGGAGTTAGGGATTTAGATTTTGAGACTTTTAGGGGTTGATTTAAGGGGTCAAACGAACTCCGATTTTAGTGTTCATTATATGTACGGACTCGTGAGATGATGAAGAAGATTTTGGTATAAAATTTTTCGAGTTCCGAGAAATGGGGCTGGGGGGCAGGTTTTGGCTAATTTCGGGTTTTGAGCTAAATTTGGTACTTTTCAATTGGAATTCATTCCTTAAGCATAATTTGATGATAAAAATCTGAACTTGGTAGATTTGGAGCATTAAGAGGCCAAATTTAGAGGCAAAGGCATTGCAAAATAGTATTTTAGCCAGTTTTGAGGTAAGTAACGTTTCCAAACTTGGTTCTGAGGGTTGGAAACCCCGAGCTAAATGATTTATGACTATAATTGAGGTGACATGCATTCCAAGTGACGTGCGTGCGGGCGTGCACCGAGTATTTGTGGCCCGACTTATCCCATGGCACCGCGTAGTGGTTATTCCCTGATGATATATGTGCTTCTGTTAATGTGGTAATTGTGAACCTGTTAGGAATCATGTGAAGTATAAATGCTAGGCTTCACGCCGAAAATGCTGAGACCCGAGTGGTCGTATATTACTGTCTCATTTTTTGATTATTTGATTTCATGTACTCAGTCTTGTTATAGCATATCACTTCATATCTCAGTCTGAGTATTGTTAATTACATGCATACTTATCATTGTTTCGGAATGATGGATGCATTTGTGATCCATGTGAGTGAGATTGGAGAGTGATGACTGAGTGAGGCCGAGATCCTGTTATTGAGACAGTTATGATATCGGACTGCACACCGCAGCGATATTTAAATCATGCCTTCGTTGGCTTGATATGGTGCTTGGGCCACTAGGGCGCCTCCGGAGTCTTTACACCCCCAGTGAGCGCATTGATGATGAGGGATGGATCTTCCCTGGACATGGATCTTGTTCGAAGCAGATGTTATGTGAGGAATGGATCTTCCCTGGACGTGGATATTGTCCGAGTGTTGTATTTCGGAGATGGAATTTCTCTGTGGGACTGGATTGGCCTTTTTCCTCAGTACTGAGTGGCTAAGGTCACTAATGATTATGTACATTTCGGGATGGACTTTTGACTGGGCCTGAGAGCCATATACGGTATTGAGTGGACTGATGTGTGAGGGTTGTGAGCACTATGTGCATATCCACATTGGTTTCATACATATATTTTTATGATGGCATGTAGAGTATACTGGCATACTTGGCATATTTACTCATTCTGATAAACTGTTAGCATGTCTAATTTCTGTATATTGTTTATTGTAACTTTTGAGGTTGTCCGTCACTACCTCTCAGCCCATAGTTTGGGTTCGTTACTTCTGAGTTGGTGTACTCACGTTACGCCCTGCACCTTGTGTGCAGATCCATGTACACCGGGACCCGGTAGTGGATATTGAGCAGCCGTCAGAGTTTTCATTGGAGTTGTCGAGGAAGCAGCTGGCGATCGCGCCCCCGTCTTCTCTTTCTTATTCTACCTGTTGTTCTTTATTTTGAGACAATGTTGTCCATTTATCCTTTTTCTTTGCTTATTGTTATAGTAGCTCATGACTGAGTGATACCGGATCCAGTGTTGGAGGTTTTAAATTTTTGTTTTTTTCAAATATTATTTTTAAACTTCAGACTCTTAGTATTGTTAATAAATTCATTTAAAATTCGCATTCTTACTGAAAATTGAATTTAGCTTAGATAAGAAGGGCAGCTTTCCTGGTTCCACGACAGGCGCCATCATGACTCCAAAATCGGGTCGTGACATAAGTAGTTTGCAGATATTGAGTCGGGAGATGTTGATATTGAGACGGTGTAGGTATGCGTAAAGGATTTTGAGGAGGGGTTGTATATTGGTGGGGTGCGGGAGGATTTTGCGGGCGTTGGTTGGGTGTATTTTGAGGAGGTTCCGGGTCTTGGGTATTTGGATGGTTGATATCTGGGACGTTTAGTGTGAGGGAGAGGTTTGCTAAATTACGGACCTGCTCAAGCTCACCCTGTAGTTCAAGAATTTTATTTTCAAGCCGCAAAACCAAGTCATTTTGTGTCGGAGTACTCCGTCCATCAGAAGTTTTCGCATTCTCAGCATGTGGGTATTGTCTTTTCTGATGCCACTCATATCGTCCATCTTAGCTTTCCCTTTGCCTTTTGGTGCACTTGGAGGAGGAGGAGGTGTAGGGCCTCTGGATCTGGTGTGGTAAGTTGATGATGCAAGTATGTGTGAACCAACCTTAGGGGATGGGAATAATCAAACAGAAAGAAAAACAAAAGGTAACCAAGTTAGTGAGAGTTCTGAAAAATGTTTGCAGTATTTAAACACATATTGTAGGAATGTAAATTCGCATCCTAATTTGGGAGCCTCTTTGTGCCCGAGGTAGGCCTAGCGACAAGTAGATTTGGAGAATTTAATGCCAATAATTGCCTCATTTCATTAACACTATAAATAAGACGAATCTAAAACAACAATAAGGTAAGTCACTAATGACATTTGGCCTTATTACATTTGAAAAGCAAAGCAAATAAGCCTAATCTACTTAGTCCCCGCAGGACCTTCTCCAGGCCTGGTTCTCTTGGCTCCATCGATCAGGTTCCCCAGGTCGCGCATGTCCAGCAGTAGGTATGCCCTGGCGAGATGTTCTCCTTCGATACCTTCAGCATTCTGGCAGTCTATGAATCTTTTCCTCATCTTCCCTTCCAACTCCATCAGACCATGCTCCAGATATTCTAGCATTCCATTCGATCTGGTAGCCATTTCCCTCCATTCATTGATTAATTCCATATCAGTCTTGTGTTGCTCCAGATGCTCAGTCTCGGACTCGCGAACACTTTTGTGTAGTCTGTTATACTTCACCTGTGCTTCAGCAGCCTCATCTATGACTCGGTTCCCTCGACCGACCCCTTGCTCGACTATTCCTATTATGCAGTCCTCCAACCATCTGCATGATATCGATCCGGCTCGATGGTGTCCCTCTCCACAATAATCTTCAAGTGCCACATATGTTGAGCTTCACATTTATATGGGATGTAATCATCTTGGAACTCCGCCCTGTAGTGACTCATTTTGGAGACTCGTGGTATAATCTGTTTTCTACCAGCTTGTCTCATGACCCTGATAAGAACATAGGGGTGTATATCTCTTAACCCGATCAACACCAAATATGGATCGTCCCTAGATCGGATGATGGACTCATTGGTGGGGAACCACTCGAACATCAAATGAACCTGGTCCTTAGTCAAGTTGTTGAAAAATTACACCCATTCTATAGCATTCTCCGGTTGAGCAAACCTATCTAGGATAAAGGTAATTCTCTTGGGGTGATGAAAGGTTATTTGATCGTTCCACGACCTTCGCATAAACTCTTGGCGGTATTGACCTGTCAGGAAATTTTCTAGCAACCAAATTTGTAGTAGCATATTATAACCCTCGAAGTGTTTGAAGCCCTTCTGGCAGCGATCCAAGGCCCGATATATGTCTGCTATAACCATAGGGACCATAGTATATATTTGTCCCTCGATTCCCCCCATTAAAGCTTTGGTTACCATGGCCAGTCTGGTGTGAATTCTTTCTTTTTTGCTTGGAAACACTATCATACCCAAGAAGCAGACGATAAACACGAAAACCCTGCGATGAATCCAACCCAAGGAATTGATGGAGAACTCGTCATGGAAGATACGGTAAGATTTGTTGTGACTGTATCGTTCATAAAGAAAGCCAAAGGGTACATAGAACTTCTTCAGACACACCAAATCGTCATTCTTTTTCAAACCCATCATTTTCAGAAACCCTTTGGGAGTGCGGTTTTTCGGTACCAATAAACTGGGACTGTCCCAAGGTAGTCGAGCGAATCCCTCTATTTCCTACAAAAGAGGGTTCATTTCTATGTTGCCAAAACGGAACACGACTCTTTCTCCGTTCTAGAACATGGTAGCAGATTCGATCAACATGTTGTTTGGTTGTATATCTAGTAAGGAAGGTAGGTTTCCAAGGACTCTTTTCACATGGTTTCTATCACTTGACGGAAGGTCTTCCCACCAATCTAGAAACAATGGTGGTATGTTACAGACCATGTCGAACCTGGGGACTTCGTGCCTCATTTTCTGCAAAACAAATAGAGTTAGACCATTTCCCCCCTCATGATTCGACTATTTATACATCAATGATTAACATATTGGCACTTATTTCTCCAAATTAATACACAGATCGTGGTTGTGTCCGTTGGGATTATTGAAATCCCGGTAGACTTTGGACAAGACTTTTCTTAAAGGGTTATTATGGGGACAACATATTAACCTAGGCTAGGTTTGACCATGATGCATATACAATTATAATCAGAATAAGGTTTCTATAGAAGTCTAGACTGATACCCTCAAGCAGACGACTTAAATGGGAAAGTCACGGAACCATTGACTGCACCGCTGGTCGACTAGTTTTACCGTAAATAAGCCTTTCCAAATTCAAATAGGGTGATATAAGAAGAGCGCAAACACTCGTCAAGCGTTGGTATGGTATTAATTACGCACGAGTAGAATACGATGTTGAGCATGATTTATGCGACAGAAAATAGCGCGTTGTCACGTATTTGCACGGTGAAAAAAATGATAAATACGGTATTTAATAATTGTAAAGGCAACTAAGAAAGAAAACAAAGTGACAAGTTAGTTTCCACAGTAATGTAATAAAATGGGGAATATAAATCATAAAGATAAGCCAATAAATTCACATAAAGTGGGAAGGGGAAGGGGTATGCAAGTATTAACGGAATAATAAAGACATGTTTAAAGACTAATTCACAAAATCAGGTTCGTTATGGTAAGAGCCTAGAAATATCCCCAGCAGAGTCACCATGTTGTCTCCTCCCCCCCCCCCTTTTTCCTGAGAAATCGGGTTTCGACATTTCTGGGACAACTCCTTCCTTTTGGGATTGAGTAAGGGATTGGAAGAGTCGCCACCTAACGGATTAAGGTGTGTTAGGGCACCTAGAGCAGATAACTCATATTACCAGTTTACATCACCAGAGATCGGGTAAGGGCTCAAATTATCTCGAGGGAAAGGTGTTAGGCACCCCTCGAGGTCCACAACGGTGGGTCCCGACCGAACTTAAATTAAGCGAATTAGTTTAAAAGGGGAGGAAAATAAGTTACTTTAAAAAGGATTAAAGGAGTCCTAGGTTTTTTAGCCTATAGGATCATTCCATGCAATACTTTGTAACTTCCCCAAGTTGGGGTGTTTCTCATATCATTAGCCCACGAGCTATAATTTCCTTACTACCCAATTACTATCTTTTAGTTGTTACCTAAGCGTTCTAATAGCTTCTAGCTCATTCCTTATGTGTGCACTACACGTCCCTTACCTATGGCCTTGAAGGTGTTAGGACCTCTATTTAGGATGGTTCTAGACCAACCTATGTTACTTAAAAATGAGAAATCTAGGCGACAAACAAAAGACAAATAGGACTTTCAAATAAACAAGTAGGAGATCACATTGACATCCACACATAAACAACAAAAGCACGCAATTGAATCAGCAAACTTTGTTAATTTTAGGATCCTATAGGCAGGATATCTATATGAGCAGAAACAGAATATAAAGACAATTTTATTCAGGCGAGCATTGTGACCTATTTGTTTGCCTACTGATTTTATTCAGCGCGAATCTGGCCATTCCAAGCAGGTAATATGTCACAATTCTTAAGCCCAGAATCATCAACGAGTCCTACAGATTGCCTAGGCGATGTCCAGAATTGGTTGAATTCAGAATTGATTAACATAATCCTATAGAAATTATTTCTACGAGTTTACAAATTACAGACCTATAAACATGGTTCTAAGTGTAATATTGATTTTAACTCATAAAATAGGTTTTTATCACTTTTAGATCCTATATGCATGCTTTCTAATTGCATAATTGATTTAAACTCCTATAGACATGATATCTATTAATTTTAAATCCTATAGGAATGTTTTCTAGTTTTGAGATTGATATCACCCTATAGGCATGATATCTACAACTGTATGTGGGCAGAATTTTAAGCAGGTTGCCAAGGAAAGGTTATTATTTCAAACAGAATTCTATAGACATGGTCACTAATGCACGTTGAGTTAAAAATATGTGTGGATCCTATGAACATGATTTCTAATGCAAGAAGTCTATAAATAAGATCTCTAATATACAAGCGTAAAAATACAGAATTAAACAATCAGAAAATCCTATAGGCAGGATCTCTAGTCAAGTAATAACACTCACATGATTTGATCAGCATAGTTAAACCTATAGGCAAGATTTCTACCCAAGTTTAACAAAGATAGAAGGAAACCTCCCCCAGCTTTCACTAATTAACCCCAAATCTGTTATTATAGAAATTATTACAACCCAGAATATCGAATGAATTACATAACAATATCCATTACACTATAGGGAGCCTTCATAGGCCCAATCTAAACCTGGAAACCAGGCCTGCAAACATAACAACTCTGGAGCATAATAGCGGTCCATCCATGACACATAAAATTAGGTTTCTAGTGTGTCAAAGTTCCCAAGGGCCTCAGGGACCCCAAGCAATGCTCACACCAGAACCACACTCAGAAAAATAGTTCATAAAAAGATTGGAAGACCAGTCCCAATCTGTCAGAGTTCGGAGGAGTTTCAAGGACCCTAGGCAATGCTCACATTGGGGGTGGTAGGAACCTAAATAACTAAGAGTAGGAGTTTGTAAAACCATTACATAAAGGTTAAAGGGAGGGGGAAGGTTTTAAAAATAGCTTACTTTTCAGAAGCAAACAGATTCAGATTACAGGGTTGCAAACAGAACTGCACCAAGAAACAAACAGAATCCATGTTCAACAGATAGTTCAAGAAGATTGGCATTTGTTTAGACTTGATATTCATACTATTATTTGAAGCAATAACAAAAGCAATAACACTTGAATTAAACAGACAGGATATATGAATTAAGCCATAAATTATATCTAGTTACATGCTTGCAGTATCTCACAAAGTTCAGAACAAAAGACCTAAAGCTGACTCAGGAAAGACCTCACATTATTAAAATAACTTAGTGTAACAGTATCACTAAGTGGGATCATGTGGTGACATAGCAATCATAAGCCTGTAGAAGATTGAAACAAATTAATCAAATAAAGCATGGAGAACGTGATAGTAGGAGTTAAGGCATACCAGTTGAGAAGAGAGTAAACTAGAATGCAATAGCAATTAAGTTCTAGAGTAATTTGGCCTTGGCTTTCAGCCGGCCAAACAGTAACCACTTAGTACAGAAATCATAACATGAGAAAACAAAGAGAGTAGACAGTTTGAAAGTTGTAAAGTTGTTCATTGAAAAAGTTATTTCTCAAGGGGTTGTAAAGCGTGCTGAAAATCAAAACAAGGAAGGGGCTTTTATAGCACACAATGAAAAAACTAATAAGGTAAGGAATCGGTCATACACAAATAAGGTATGAAAATCAATTAACAATCAATTAAGGTCGCATGAATCAATTAACAAGACAGAATCGAGTAAAGTACCACTTAATTTAAAGAAAGCCTTATATAGAATCAATCAGTAGTTAAGTACTAGGTTAATTAAGGTAAGAGACAAGTCCAGAAATCAATTAGGAGTCAGCTCCATTAATCAGGACACAAAATCAAGCCAGTAAGGGAGTTAAGGAAAGTAGTACGAGTAATTAATCACATAAATAAGGTAAGAACAAGTAAAATCTTAATAAGGAAATACTGGTACTAAAGGAAAGTTGATTTCAAACCCCAATTTAGGTAAGTAAAATCAATTAACACTTAATTGAAAGAGTAAACTTAAACAGGCAGAAACATTAGAATAAATAGTCAAATAATCGAAACCCTAAGAAATACAAAGACATATAGATGGAACTAATTAAATCAAGTAAAAATCATCCAAACGATAAATAAGCAAACCAAAGATGAAACATTTAAACGTTAAAACGCTATTTTGCAAAAAATCTGTTGGAACCCTAGTTTTAGGGTAAAAATCGGTCACAAAAATAATAAAGCTATAAGAAATGGAAATATCGAGATTTTAAATGGGAAATACCAAAACAAACACCAAATCGTTTCAGATCTAAACAGATTTATCCAGAAAATTGCCAGGTTCATAGAAAAATAAACAGAAATGAACCAAATCTGATTTAAACTAGAGATTTGAAACCCTAAAATACGAAAAGATTCGTACTCATAGGTATCTGAGTGAACATAGACCAAATAACCGATATATGAGAGACTTTGAACTAGATTTGGTTCGAGTCTCTTGAGATTCACATCAAGTAACATAAAAATCGTATAACCAGTAAAGAGATGAAGCCAAATAAGGAATGGAATCAAAGGAAAATCCCATGAATCAAGAGGGAATGTGTGACGACGGGGCTAGGGTTTGAGGGGGGTGAGAGAGAAGAGAGGAGAGTATCCAAACACGGCGTGTTGGAAAAAATGAGGTAGGGTTTGGGGGTTTGGTATATTAAAAAGGGGTTGAAGGTTTAGGGTCGTTGATCTTCTGAGATCAACGGCAAAAGATCAATGACCAGGATTGGATATTATGTGGGGCGGGTTAATCAGACGGGTATGGGTATGGGTATGGGTAGTTGGGTTTGGGTATAGGGTTATGGGTTAGGATAGTTGGCCTAGTTAGTATTGGGCTGGGAAGTCCGAAAATTTAATTAAAAGGGTTATGTTTTAAATACCCACTTAAATTAATAAAATAATTTATAAAAAATAATTAATAAATGATAAAAATGATATTAGTATATGAAAATGATTTAAATAATTACTTAATATTATAAAATATAAAAAGTCATTTTCCGTGTAAATAAAGTAATTATGCATGCATGTCTTATTATTGCAAAGTTATTGCAATTATAACCTAACGATGTAAATATAATTATGCATAAAATGATTAAACCTTAATATAAATATAAATGATAAAAATTAAGTAATTAAATTATTAAAAAATCATTTGTGACGCAATTAGTAATTATTTAGATAATAAAATGCTGGAATAAATTAATTAAAATTTCTTTAAAATTACAGAAAATTATGGAAAAATACTAGTAGATGCTCATGCACTATTTTGAGAGTATATATGTAGTTTTTGAAATATATATGGAAAAAATTGGGTATCAACATCGTACACTCACACGCCCTTCACCTAGCATGGGTGCCACCTCCAAACAGTCACATTATATCAATTACGGGTTTCATACCCTCAATACCAGATTTAAAACTGTTATTTACCTCAACCGCATAGAAATCCTACTCCAAAATGCTCTTTCCTCTCAAATCGGCCTCCAAATGACCCGAATCTAGCCATGAGCAATAAAATACGATCAATATGAGCTAAAGGAATAAATCCCACAAGGAAAATACCAAATTATAGGCCAGAAATTCACTCAAACCCGCCCTGGGGTCCATGTCTCAAAATTCGACAAAATCCACAAAACCCGAAAGCCCATTCACTCACGAGTCTACCCATACTAAATTCATCAAAATCCGACATCATTTGGTCCCTCAAATCCCCAAATTACACTCTCAAGCACTAACCCCTTATTTCACTTCAAAAATCTTACTAATTAGGGGGTAATCAACGGGAAAACTCCATAGCTAATGATAATAGAGCTCAAGTAACTTACCTCAATGAATATCCTCGAAGTCCCCTTTTTATACCTTCTGCCCAGTGAAACCGCACCTGCGGTCCACTTGCCCGCTTCTCACTTAATATCCCAGGTTCGGCATCTGCGGTCAACCTCTCGCACCTACGACTACTCCTCCACAGGTGCCGAAAAACACCACCAGCAGCAGTTCAACTGCATTTCCAAATTCCAAACCTCCCGTTAGCTATCTGGAATCACCTCGAGCCCCTCGGGACCTCAACCAAATACACAAATAATTCATATATCAACATACGAACTTAGTCGAACCTTCGAATCACTCAAAACAATATCAAAACACCAAATTACCCTCGGATTCAAGCCTAAGAACTTTTAAACTTCCAAATTCCGCAAACGATGTCGAAACCTACTAAACCACGCCCCAACAAACTCAAATTTTACACACACGTCACAAATGACATTACGAACCTACTCCAACTTCTGAAAATCCATTCCGACCTCGATATCAATTTTCCACTGGCGACCAAAATCGCCAAATTTTCCATTTTTGCCAATTCAAGCCTAATTCAACTACGGATCTCCAAATCACATTCCGTACGCGCTCCTAAATCCAAAATCACCTAACGGAGCTGACGGAACCATCAGAAATCAAATCCGAGATCGTTTACACATAAGTCAAATTCCTATTGACTTTTCCAACTTAAGCTTCTAATTTAGAGACTAAGTGTCTCAATTCACTCCGAAACCACTCCGTACCCGAACCAACCAACCCGATACGATAAAATACAAATGTAAAGCACAAAAGAAGTAGAAATGGGGGAAACGGGGCTATAACTCTCGAAACAACCGGGTCATTACATCTTCCCCCTCTTAAATAAATGTTCGTCCTCGAACGGGTCTAGAAACATACATGGAGTCTCAAATAGGTGTGGATACCTGCTCCGCATCTCCCGCTCGGTCTCCCAAGTAGCCTCATCCACAGGTTGACCTCTCCACTGCACCTTCACTGAAGCTATGTCCTTTGACCTTAACTTTCGAACCTGCCGACCCAAAATGGCCACTGGATCCACATCATAAGTCATATCACCCATAACTGAACAGTGCTGAAGTCCAAAATATGGTAAGGAACTCCAATATGCTTCCGGGGCATGGAAACATGAAACACCGGATGAACACTCGACAAGCTAGGTGGAAAGGCAAGCTTATAAGCCACCTCCCCTATCCTCTGAAGCACCTCAAAAGACCCAATGAACCGGGGGCTCAAATTTCCCCTATTCCCAAACCTCATAATACCTTTCATGGGTGATACATTCAGTGAAACCTTCTCCCCAAGCATGAAAGACACATCACGGACCTTCCTGAATCAATTTCACCTTATCTAATGCATCCTGGACCAAGTCTGTACCCAAGAGCCTAACCTCACCTGGTTCAAACCATCCTATTGTAGATCTACACCTCCGCCCATATAAAGCCTCTTACGGAGCCATCTGAATACTCGAATGATAACTGTTTTTATATGCAAACTCCGCGAGCGACAAGAGTTGGTCCTATGAACCCCCAAAGTCAATAACACAAGCGCGCAACATGTCCTCCAATATCTGAATAGTGCGCTCGGACCGTCCGTCCGTCAGACGGTGAAAAGATATGCTCAACTCAACTTGAGTACCCAACTCTCGCTGCACGGCCCTCCAAAATTGCGATGTAAATTGAGTATCTCTATCAGAAATGATAGAAACTAGGACACAATGCAGGTGAACAACCTCTCGGATATAAATCTCAGCCAACCACTCTGAAGTGTAAGTAGTACCAACTGGAATGAAGTACGCGGACTTGGTCAGCCGATCCACAATAACCCAAATAGCATCGAACTTCCTCAAAGTCCGCGGGAGCCCAATTACAAAGTCCATGGTGATCCGCTCCCACTTCCACTCTGGGATCTCTAACCTCTGAGGCAACCCACCCGGTCTTTGATGCTCATACTTAACCTCCTGAAAGTTGAGACACTGATCCACAAACCCAACTATATCATTCTTCATCAACATCCACCAATAGTGCTATCTCAAATCCTGGTACATCTTCACGGCACCCGGATGGATGTAATACCGCGAGCTGTGGGCCTCCTCAAGAATTAACTCTCGTAGCCCATCTACATTAGGCACAAATATCCGGTGTTGCATCCTTAATGCGCCGTCATCACCAATGGTCACATCTCTAGCATCACCTCGTTGAACCCTATTCTGAAGGACAAGCAGGTGGGGATCATCATATCGACGCTCCCTGATACGATCATAAAGGGAAGACCTGGAGACCACGCAAGCCAATACCCGACTCGGCTCCGAAATATCCAATCTAACAAGCTGGCTTGATAAGGACTGAACATCCAATTCCAAGGGTCTCTCTACTTCTAGGAGATATGCCAAGCTCCCCAAACTCTCTGCTCGACGACTCAAAGCATCGGCCACCACGTTGGCCTTCCCCGAATGACACAAAATAGTGATATCATAGTCCTTAAGAAGCTCTAACCATCTCCGTTGACGCAAGTTAAGATCCTTCTGCTTAAACAGAAGCTGCAAACTCCGGTGATCAGTATAGATCTCACAATGAACCCCATACAAATAATGTCGCCAAATATTCAAGGCGTGAACAATGGCAACTAACTCAAGATCATGGACATGATAGTTCTTCTCATGAGTCTTCAATTGGAACGAGGCATAGGCAATCACCCTATCCTCCTGCATCAGAACACATCCAATACTTATCCTCGAGGCATCACAATATACGATATAAGAACCTAAAGTTGATGGCAGAACTATCACTGGAGTTGTGGTCAAAGCAGTCTTAAGCTTCTGAAAGCTCTCCTCGCACTCATCCGACCACCTGAATGGAGAACCCTTTTGGGTCAATTTGTTCAAGGGTGATGCAATAGATGAAAACCCCTTCACAAAGCGACAGTAATAGCCCGCCAAACCAAGAAAGATCCTAATCTCTGTGGCTGAGGATGGTCTAGGCCAACTCTGTACCACCTCTATCTTCTTCGGATCCACCTGAATACCCTCACTGGACACCACGTGCCCCAAGAATGCTACTAAACCGAGCCAGAACTCACACTTAGAGAACTTTGCATAAATTTTCTCCTCCCTCAATCTCTGTAATACAATCCTCAAGTGTTGAGCATGCTCCTCGTGGCTATGAGAGTACACCATGATGTCATCAATGAATACAATAACGAATGAGTCCAAATAGGGATGGAATACACTGTTCATCAAATGCATGAACGCTGTTGGGGCATTGATCATCCCAAAAGACATCACCAAGAACTCATAATGGCCATATAGGGTCCTGAAAGCTGTCTTAAGAATATCTGAATCCCGAATCTTCAGCTGGTGATCGGACCTCAAATCAATCTTGGAAAATACCCTCGCTCCCTAAAACTGGTCAAATAGATCATCAATACGAGGCAAAGGATACTTGTTCTTGACTGTGACCTTGTTCAACTGCCTGTAAATAATACACATCCTCATGGAACCATCCTTCTTCTTCACAAATAGAACCGGTGCACCCCAAGGTGACACACTAGGCCGAATAAACCCCTTATCAAGGAGTTCCTGAAGCTATTCTTTCAACTCTTTCAACTTTGCCGATGCCATACGATACGGGGGGATAGAAATGGGCTGAGTGCCTGACACCAAATCAATATTCCTATCAGACGGCATGCCCGGCAGGTCTGCAGGAAACACATCCAGAAAATCACGTATCACCGGAACATAATCAATAACAGGAGTCTCTACACTAACATCCCTTACAAAAGCCAAATGGGAGAGACGACTCTTCTCAACCATACGTTGAGCCTTCAAATATAAAATCACCCTACTAGGTACATAGTCTATAGAACCACTCCACCCCACCCTCGGAAATCCCGGCTCGCTAACGTCACCAATCCATATTCAATACAACATCGAAGTCAACCATACTAAGCAGCAAAAGGTCCACTCGGGTCTCCAAACCCCCTATAGTCACCACACATGACTGATATACGCAGTCCACAACAATAGTATCGTGCACAGGAGTAGATACATGAACAGATGAAACTAAAGACTCACGGGGCATATCTATAAAATGAGCAAAATACGAGGAAACGTATGAATACGTGGAACCAGGGTAAAATAATTCAGAGGCATCCCTGTGAAAAACTAAGACAATACTTGTAATCACAACATCTGAAGCAATATCATCTATTATGGAAGGGAGGGAATAGAAGCGGTCCTGGCCACCCCCTGATCTGCCTCCCCCTCTCGGGCGACCCCTAGCTGACTGGGCTCCGCCCCTAGTTGGTTGGGTGGGTGGTGAAGGAGCTGGTGCTTGTGCTATCGGCCAAGTACTTTGATTTGGAGTCCCACCCAATAGCCTAGGGAAATCTCTCATAATGTGACCAAAATCTTCGCACTCGAAACAACCCCTCCTCTGACAAAATTGCTGCTTCTGATGCCCAAAAGAATTACCCGGGAATACTTGAGTGGATGAGGCAGGATGAGTGCTCTGCACTGGTAGTGCACTAAATGATGACTGGCCCTGCTGATGACTGTGAGAATCATGGCTAGATGATGCACCGTGGTGAAATGGCCAAGCTGTCTAAGCCTGTCTGAAATGACGACCTCTACCGTGCTAGAACTGATCCCCCAAAAAGAGCATCGCTGAATCTAACCTGACCACGAGGCCTCTTGGCCTCCCTCTCAACCCTCTCCTGACCGCGAACCATCTACCGAGCAATGTCGACAACCTCATCAAAGGTAGCACCAGACACCCTCTATCTGGTCATAAGAAATCGTAACTGAAAAAGTGAGACCATCTATAAACCTCATGATCATCTCCCTGTCTATGGGAACCAACCAGATAGCATGATGGGACAACTCCGAAAATAACATCTCATACTGCGTCACAGACATATCACCCTGGCGAAGATGCTCAAACTTTCTGCGCAACTCCTCTCTACAAGACTGAGGCACGAACTTCTCCAAAAAGATCATAGAGAATTGCTGCCAAGTAAGGGTTGCTGCGCCAACAGGACTACACCTCTCGTAAGTCTCTGACCATCTGAGTGGATCCCCAGAAAACTGAAAAGTAGTGAATTAGACCCCACAAGTCTCCAGAATACCAGATGTACGGAGTTTCTTATGACACCTATTCAAGAAGTTCTGGGAATCCTATCTCTATGTGCCACTGAAAGGTGGAGGCTGGAGTCTCCCAAACCTCTCCAACCTATGGTGATCATCCTCATGCATAGCAGGAACCACATAATCCTGAGCAGCTGCAACCGGCTGGGCTGGTGGTGCCCCCGGTGTCTGGAGTCCCTGTACAACCTGCTCAAGTGTGCAAGCGACGGGAGTCTGAGTGTCTCCCCGGGCCTGAGAAGTGGTTGTAGCCGTCGAAACAGAGACTGCCTGAGCAAGGCCAGCACACACTGTCAGAATCTGAGCTAAGTCCAGGAATCACGATGGGTAAAGGTGGTGTCGGAGTTGGTCCCGCTGGAGCATCCATAACTGGGACCTGGTCCTGGTCTGGGGCAACTGGTGGATCTGCAGGTACTGCCCCAGCTGTTGTGCCGGTTGCATCTCTGCCCCTACCACATCCTCTACCGCGGCCTCGGCCTCTCGCAGCCCTGGCTGGTGGTATTGGTCGTTGGCCCTCCTGACCGGTAGCACCGGTCCTCACCATCTGTGAGAGAATGAAACAACAGATGTTTAGTTGCCAGAATAAACAGATTCGCACGACAAGAATCCAATGGGAAATTTTCTTAAGGGTTCTGCAGCCTCTCGGAGATAAGTACAGACGTCTCTCACCGATCCGCAAGACTCTACTAACCCGCTCATGACTCGTGAGACCTATATAACCTAGGCTCTGATACCAACTTGCCATGACTCAAAACCTAACATGTCGTGATGGCGCCTATCAATGGTACTAGGCAAGCCGACCTTCCAAAAAAATACTTCCAAACTAAATATAAAAGTAATATAAAGCTTTCCATATTAGGAATTTTTCATAAAATCAAAGTTAAACTCAAATTTGAGCACCTAAGTATTTAAAACTATCACAGCCAATGTCTAAATATCAGTACAAAGCAGAAAGAAATGTAGAAGGAGTAACAAGGTCTTGCGGACGCTGGCAGCTACCTTGCAGTCTCCGAAACTCAAACAGGCCTGGACTCAACAGTCTTCGTGCTCAGGCACACCTAGATATGCACATGTAGTGCAGGGTGTAGTATGAGTACAACCCACTCAGCAAATAACAACAATAAATAAGGAATTGAGAAGTAGTGACGAGCTATACAGAACAATTTAGTTGATAATTTCACAGTTAGGAGTAAGCATGAGTAAAAATCAGTTGCATAATTGTTAATTCCAGCAAAACAAACATCAGCTAAATGCAACAACAAAGTGAAACAGATGAAACCTCATAGGTATTGTTCCTCAAACCCTCAATAACTCGACACTCGACTCTCAGCCCTCAATACACACGCTCAATAAGTACCTGCGCTCACTGAGAGTGTTCAGACTTCGGAGGGGCTTTTACATCCCAAGCGTTATAATCTGCACAAACAACTAAAGTGTTGCACGAAAAACTCACGTGCTATAATATCATATCAAGGCCCGCACAGACAACTCACGTGCCACCATATCACATCAAAATTCGCATGGACGAATCACATGCTAAGGTACAATACCTCACAACAGGACCTCGATCTCACTTAGTCATGAACCTTTCTAGTCTCACAGCTCTCAATAAAGAAAGGGAAATACAACCCAAATCAAAGTATCACAGTGTATCAACAGGGAGATAACAGAGACTGAGGTAAACATGTACAAGAATCACTATGACTAAGTATAACTACCATGAGCAGGTAAATAGCCTAAGCATGATTTCTAACATGAAAGGCAGTCAAATTCCTAGTAGACAAGAATGCACATAAACAAAAATAAAGGTTATTAGACTTCATAGTCTCACGGGATGGACCAAGTCTCAATCCCTCACGGAGTACACCTACATGCCCGTCACCTAGCATGGATGCCACCTCCAAACAGTCACATTATATCAATTTCGAATTTCATACCTTCAATACCAGATTTAAAACTGTCACTTACCTCAACCACGTAGAAATCCTACTCCGGAATGCCCTTTCCTCTCTAACTGGCCTCCAAATGATCCGGATCTATCCACGAGCAATAAAATATGATCAATATGAGCTAAAGGAATAAATCCCACAAGGAAAATACCAAATTATAGGCCAAATTCCGAAATTTACTCAAACCTGGCCCCTGGGACCACGCCTCGAAATCCGAAAAAATTCACAAAATCCGAAAGTCCATTCAATCACGAGTCTACCCATACTAAATTCATCAAAATCCGACATCATTTGGTCCCTCGAATCCCCAAATTACACTCTCCAAAATCCCAAGTCCTAAACCGTTATTTCACTTCAAAAATCTTACTAATTAGGGGGAAATCAACGGGAAAACACCATAGCTAATTATAATAGAGCTCAAGTAACTTACCTCAGTGAATATCCTTGAATCCCCTAAAAAATCACCTCAAATCTCCAAACTCCGAATTAAAAATGGTGGAAATGAGCAAAAATCACGAAGTCCCCTTTTTATACCTTCTGCCCAGTGAAACCGCACCTGCGGTCCACTTGCCCGCTTCTGCGACATCGCACCTGCGGAATTTCCATCATAGGTTCGTAACTCACATAATATCCCACGTTCGGCATGTGCGGCCAACCTCTCGCACCTGCGGTTGCGCACCTGCGCATCTCCCTCCGCTTCTGCGGAATTGGCCAATCTCCTCACTTCCGCATCTGCAGGCTCGCAGATGCGACCACCCTCACGCATCTGCGGTCTTGCACCTGCGGCTCCCCTCCACAGGTGGGCAAAAATACCAACAGCAGTAGTTCAACTGCATTTCAAAATTTTAAACCTCCCGTTAACTATCTGGAATCACCCCGAGCCCCTCGGGACCTCAACCAAACACACTAAAAAGTCATATAATAACATACGAACTTTTTCGAACCTTCGAATCACTCAAAACATGAAAATATCAAATTACCCTCGGATTCAAGCCTAAGAACTTCTAAACTTCTAAATTCCGCAAACGACGCTGAAACCTACCAAACCACATCTGAATGACCTCAAATTTTACACAAACATCACAAATGACACTACAAAACCTACTCCAACTTCCAGAAATCCATTCCGACCCCGATATCAAAATTTTCACCCCGACCAAAATCGCCAAATTTTCAACTTTCGCCAATTCAAGCCTAATTCTACTATGGACCTCCAAATCTCATTCCGGACGCGCTACTAAGTCCAAAATCACCTAACGAAGCTGACGGAACCAGCAAAATTCAAATCCGAGATTGGTTACACATAAGTCAACATTCGGTTGACTTTTCCAACTTAAGCTTCTACTTTAGAGGCTAAGTGTCTCAATTCACTCCGAAACCATTCCGTACCTAAACCAACCAACCCGACACGATAAAATACAACTGTAAAGCATAAAAGAAGCATAAATGAGGGAAATTGGGCTGTAACTCTCGAAACGACCGACCGGAGTTACAAAATGGTGTATTTATTGTTTATGATTTTGAAGTGTTTTTCTATTGCTGGTTGGTATGCCCCATTATTTTGGATGAAGCCTTTTGTGAAGTTTTCATTATATATGAATTTGAGGTATATGAATGCTAAAATATTCTATATGTTGATATTTGATGGTGATCTTTGAAATTGAAAGAAATAAAAGTGTTGAATATGAAATACGGCCAAGCGCCAAGAATAACTTCATAATTGGGTCCACTCGTGCCAATGTAGTAAAAATATGGGAAAGAAATATGAAAATGTGAATATGGTTGATGTCGCAAATGAGATGGCTTAGCTGATTGGACCGATATCGGACTCCGTGTAATAACACAGTGGTATTGTAGATGAAATTGTAAATATAGTTAATGTCTCAAATGAGATGGCTTAGCCGATCGGGCCGAGATCGGACTCCGTGAAAGAAAATGGTGGTATTGTGGACTGAGGCATATTGGCACTATAAACCACGCAACCTAATAATGTGGAAATTAACTTGAAAATCTATATGATCCTTAAATTGATGTTTTAAGTGTTATTTAAAGCTCATATTACATTCTTGGTTGTTCCCCCTGTATTATTGTTCATTCTATTGAGTTAGCGTTTTAGTTTCACATACTAGTACTATTCGATAGTACTAACGTCCCTGTTACCGGGGGCGCTGTATCTTTAAATGGATGCAGGTGGTTCAATAGCAGACAATGTTGATCACAGATAGTGCCGCATCCTCTCTTCAGCTGACTTGGTGAAGCCCACTTCATTTCGGGGTCAAGTATCTCTTGTTTCTCATGTACTTTGTGTTTAAGGTATAGTTGAAGCCTTGTTGTCGGCATTTTCATATTACTCTTCAGTTGTACTTAAAGGCTCCGTAAACAGGTTGTGAGTGGTGGTTGATGTTGGGGGTCAAAACTAGAAATGTGGTATTTAGAAAACACGTTTTTATTATATCTATAAACTTGTAATATTTTGGAAATTAAGAATGAAGCTACTAACGGAAATGAAATGGAAGCTGCTAATGAAAACTACTTAGTGTTTGATTAATGTGGTGCATCTCCTCTTTATTCATATATTAGTTTGGGTAGAAGGAAATCTAACAGGCTTGCTCGGCCGAATTCACTCGGTTGAGCGTCGGTCGCTCCCGAATTTGGGGCGTGACATTAATATTGTCGTTAGTCATTTATTGTTGTTATAACCGAAGGGGTGTACAATGTTTGGACATAACAGAAAATCGATACTCTTTTCTCTCATCGCTCGTCTCTCTGTTCTGTTTTCCTCTCATGAAAGATTGCTTTTTCTTTATGCGAATTCATGAAATTGAAATATATGTTTGTATGTATACTAAGGACTTGTCATATATCTTTCTTGTCCCCCACATACATTGAAGTTGAACGGCGAGGTTGGTTTTTAGGCTGCGGAAGTTCCTTTCCTTACCCGTTCACCTGAACCCACTCTACAAATTAACTTCTTGTTCAAAATTGTTTTTTTTAACATTTTCTTATTAAAAAAAAAACATGGATACTTACTGCTCTCTATTTTACTTACTATTACTCCCTTACTAGTCAATTGATTTATAGTTGTTTCTATAATCTTTTTCTGAATTAGTTTATTTTTATTACGTAATTGTCAATTTATTTTATTTCTTTTCCGGTCCTTCCCTCACTCCTTTTTTTTAAAAAACTTTCTACTAATCCCTTACTAGTTTTTTCTTTTATCTTTTCAAAATTACTTTATTATTTTATTCTTTTCCTTATCCCCGACTCACTCTTTGTTTAGAACTTTCTCTTTTTTGAAAGCTTTATCTAAGAAAAAAATTTAAACATGTAACTTAAAGAACTAAGAATGATGGCGAATTATAAAAAAAATTAAGAATGACGGGGAAGTAAAACATACTGTCTTTACAAGTGAGTTGTGATTTTCTTTGCATTAGCAAGATATATATTGTCTCAATTCTAATTAGTGATACCTAAATATTTAACTCATATCTTATTAGCTACAATCACATCAGGACATTCTATATAAAAATTCTACACATTAAAGTTAACCTTTACCCTTTGCGTATGAAAATACATAGAGTCAAGTATGAGCGCATGATGTACTTTTATTATATTAGTACCAAATTAATGATACTCGGCAATATTAAATTCGTATTTTGTTGATATGTTATCGTAATCATTTACGTTTTCAAAGAGTTGCCTTTTGACACTAGTAATTTGCATTATGGAGCCTCTGTTGCGCTCAAATACTTGGTCCGCCTCTACATATAATGTACTCATGCAATTAATCGACTCTTGGTTATATAGCATGGACAAAAAATAGTAGTAATGTGGACCATATTTGATCCAATATTATAGTAATTTGGACCATAATCCACTAAAATTAGGTTCGGATCTCCAATTCCCGTGGGTAAGAAGATTAGTAACATATTCTACCAAATATGAATAAAACTTTTATTTTTTAAAAGAACAAAATTGCACTCGATACAGGTCATCCAGTGCGCTAATGCATTAACAATGTTAGCTACTCTAAAGGCGTACATTAACTTTACGTCCAATCGATTTTATAAGAGGGTCGTGCACTTAAAGATTTGTGTTTAGCATTTCCTAGGGGAGGGGAATTGGTATCACTAGACGAATTAAGTTTGATTACAACAATTAAAGCATCAATTTTAAGTTTAATTTTTTTGTAACACAGTGCGAAAGCAAGTAACCATGTCTCTAGTAGCACAAATTTCGTTCAAGCTAAAAGTTAAGCATTTGCGATTAAACTTGACGGTGGGCGTCCCTTATCGCGGTTAGATTTGGCCCAGCCCAAAAAGGTGTAGTTGGAAAAGGTAAAAATTAGAAAAGAAATGACATATAAATATTAGGGTTTGCGAGGTATATAGGCCAAGGGCGACTCCATAAAATTAGTGGCATAAAGTCAAATTTTAATGTCTTATTCTTTTTTTATTAGTACGTATACACATATATGCAAAAAAAATTAATCTTTCATTTTTTTTAAAAAAATTACTTGTTGTTTATAGTATATATTCTTAAATGATATAAAGTCTTTAACTTCGTATAGTAATATTATTATTCATATTACAAAAGAATAATTTAAATAAATAAGTTGTTAGAAATGTATTTGCAATATGTTACATTTGATATTGTTGTAAAAAAAAAATATTTACTAATAGGCAGAACGGCCTAAATGACACTTATATTTGTGCCACTTTGTCATGTCGGTTCTCCTACTTCACTTTTTTTTCCCAGCCAAACACTTTAACATGTTCAAAATCTATATTTTAAAACCCTTTGACCGTTGACCAAGCACACGTGGCAACAAAATGGTTGAGCTGGACAAAGTGTGTATAATTTACGCGACCAAGGAGCGTGCATATGAAGATTTTGAAGAAGAAATAATTAAAATAAGGGGGGGAAATCATTAAAATAAAAAGATAAGATAATATAAGTTAAAAAAGAAAAAGAAAAAAGCAAAGAGACATTCTGTACACTTCTTCTCCTTCTTCCACTCCCGCCCCATCTCCCTTTTCCTGTACGCTTTTTTTCTTCTTCCCCTCCCCCACCCACATACGCCTTCTCCTTGGTGTGTATTTCTTCTTCCATCATGTCATCTTCCCCTTCTCTACGATTTCCATTTTTTCCGGTGGTCTAAGCTTTTAAATTTTTTCACAACCCTTTCAAATTAGGGTGGAGGAATAAGCCAAAATTCAAAAGAATTAATTATTTGATCATGTATTTTTCATGAATAGATAACTTTCTTGAGGAGTGAAGTAGGTGGTGATACTCATGGTGGAGGAGCTATGGCAGGTGGGTTATTTTTTTTAAAAGGTTGAGTGGGTGGGTTTGAAGAGGGAGGAAGGGTTTTCTTTAATTTTAATTTTTTATTTATGAAATTAAGATTTTGTTAAATAATATTATTTTAGCATATAATATGATGTGGATGTTGATTTGTCATCCACGTCAAGAAAGTGAGCATCACACGATTCCGAAGAGTTCTAATAGTCTTGTTTTGATATCAAGTAAGGGACCGGGATGACAATCCGTAACAAGTACGAGTATCTCCAAGGTTATTCTGCCATAATATGAAGATTTAAGTAGCTTAATTCAAAGTTATAAAAATATTTTTAATATTACAGAGTAGACATCTTTCTTTCTTTTTTATAATTTTTTTGTACTTTTTTATTTTTTCTGCAAACATTAGTATTAAATAAAATTATAAATTCATTATTAAAAAGTTTGGGAAAATCAAGGTTTTACTAGTCTCCTAGTAGAGACACTTGTCCATCCCTGACATTCTCAATCAAATTCATAGAGTGTCACCTAAAATAAGGCAATAATGACAAGAACATCAATGGATGTGAGTATGTCATTCAGTTACCAAATGTGAATGAAGTTGGTTGAACAGTACGTTCATGGTGTGTCAATAACCTATAAAAAGTTGTTGATCGTCAATGAGGGGCGATCCAATGGAACTGGTGGCCTAAAACCAAATATATTAAAAAGACCCTGAAACTTCTTTTATAAAATTCATATAATATTGAGACACAAAAAAAAAACTAAATGACTTTGATCTAATGGTGAAAGCGGAGCGCACGTCGTATGGTATTGAATTATTCCCTTAAGTGAAATAGTAAAGGATGAGTCTATTATCCATCACGTTTTGAACCTTGCGACATTTGTCTCGCAAATTTCTTAGTTAAAAAAGATGAGACACAAAAGAACTTGCTTTTTGGTGTGTGGATCAATCAAATGTGACAAAAAGGAATAGTTAATTTAGAGAATTTGAGTTGAAATTAAAAAATAAAATTGTGAGAACCATGAAAAAAGACCATACATAAAGGAAGAAAAATTAAATTGTTGAGAAGGTAAATATATTATTTATTTTAGTAAGAAAAAATTATTCAATTTACTCACTCAATCTTACCTCTACCAAAGGTTAAAAATTATTAAATTTTATTAATAATTATAGAAATATAAAATTATGGACTGTATGTTATATAATAATATAGTAGTGCTTCTTATTTGTGGGGCTTTAAACATTTTGGGGCCTAACTCTTAAAGGCAAGGGTTTCACTTGCCTTGACCTAGAGCCGCCCTTTATATAGCAGATCGAGAGGAAGCAGCTGTCTTACAACAAAAAAATGGCGTGCACCGTGGATTTTCGGTGCTTGGACGAAGGGTTCGGAGGGAAAACATACAAGCGAAAGAGAGCAGAGAAAGAGTTAGGAAATGAAGAAGCGGCCATGGAAGTAGAGGAGGAGAATCCAAATCCAGCTCCAGCGTCGAAGAGACAGGCGGTTCCGTCTGAGGAGGATCCAAACAAGCCGGTACTGGGAAGGCCGACGTACGACGGGGTGATCGCAGGGAGAGTATCGGGAAGGAATTGGAAACAGCCGCGGAAACACAGGTCATCGGCGGCGAAGGTGAGCGTGAAGAGGAAGCCACTGGAGCAGAGGATAAAGGAGAAGGAGATAAAGAAGGCGTACAAGGAGAGGATGAGTGAGCTCAAGGAAGAGATAAGGCAGAACAAGGTTGACAAGAGGAAACAGAGGGAGGAAAGAGACAAGAGGAAGCAGGAAAACATTCTCAAGTCTGGGACTAAGGTTCAGAAGATCACCAATCCAAAGACGCTTAAAAAGATTGCAAAATCTAAGCAAAGGAAACAACTCAAGGTTGTTTCTGACGACCTTATTAACAGTGGCAACAAGAATAAGAAGTCGACCTGATGATCTAAAATTGTATTCTTTTTGCTATGGGGGATATAGTAGTTTTCCATTTTGCTCCTTTTGAGTTCATCTATTGATTTTGGTTTTGGTCTTTGTAGTTTCGGATTTAATTGTTCAGTTATGCTGTAGCATTATGATTATATTCTGTTTTGCAGCTGAGTGCGTCAGTCAATGCCATGCCTTCTGTTGCATTCTCAGTTAATGTTATGTTATGATATAAAAACGAGTATTTACAAAAAGAACGAACAGAACATGCACTAAAATCCTCTATCCAGTTTATACTGGAAATGAGATTCTAAAACCACAATTCACAGTGCGACTATTTTAAGCAAGATGTTCCTAACTAAAGAAAATCAACAACGGAACCAAGTATTACTCGCAAAATCAACGTGTAATTTAAGATAGTAAGGACAGCTCAGAGTATGGTCCCTTCTTTGCTCATTCCTTTAGATCACTCATATTTGGCGTGCACTTCCAATGGACGATGGTTAAAATGTTTGCAGTTCAGCTCCGAGTTCCCTGTGGTAGCTGTCACTAGTTTAATCTCCAAAGAGGATGCTGCTTCAGGTGTTGAGCCCAAATTAATTGGTTCCTTCGTATTTGTGCATGTAAAAACATTAATTATCGGATAGATGCATCATATCAGCCATTGCTTCATGCCTCAGATTTCACACAGACTAGATCATCCAGCTTATTGCCATCCATCTTGTACAAAGAGACACCTTCCATCTGAATATAGTGATTTCGTGCTTCCTCCCTCAAGCTCTCAAAAGGCATGACTTCCCATCGATTGTAATTTGATGACTTCCTGATATCTGTCATATCTGCAGAACCAGATGTAGGCCCAGTGCCATAGGGACCTGATTTGCCCCATACTTTGCAGTTAACAAATTGTCCCAATACGCCCTCTTGCCCGGCTTGCTTCTTTTTCAGACGCAATGCAGCTCTGTGAGCGCTGTTTATCATTTCTCGACTAGGCACATCGGACCAGTCTTGCTTTCTCTTTGCTCGCATAGGAGAATGGATTCGTATGACCTAAAATATAAATTCTTAGTGAGAGCATCGAACAACAAATGAAGAAATTGAAAGTTCAACTTTAGCTGAAGTAATCTGACGTCCTTACTCCAAGGCATTCTAAGAGTTGGTAATATGCTCTCCCTTGGAGTGGATTGTGCCCTTTCCTTGGTGCAGAAAAGTATCGAGTCCTAGAAAACAAAGTTTTGCAATAACCACACAGAGATAACGTTTAATGGTCTTTAGATGTATGAAATGGCAGGCAAGAGTTAAGAAAGGGTAAAGTAAATGGAATCCAAGTAGAAGTGTTGAATATTCCACAAAGATGGCAATCTTTCAACATTGGATAGAGTTGCAAAGAGAAAACTTGAACGGAGTATTTCAAATGCATATATGTTTTGTTACTAATAAAGCTGAAGTTACGAGGGAAAAGATGAGGAATAATATAACATACCATTCTGTGTAACCAGGATCAACAGTGAAACCATAAATGTCAACAACGTCGCACATGGAAAGTGCTAGTTCTATTGATTTCATCCCAGTTCCCTTGGCACCTCTGCGTAGTACGATACCTTGGAACAGATAGACCGGATTCCGGATTTTCTGTAATGAATAATGGAGGTCTGTCATTTTCTCAAATGAGTTTGGTATCATAAAGCATCACAACTCACTCCACCTTATGAAAATTCATATTCCACCATGCCACGAAATTGTAGTTAGGCTTCTTTTATAATCATAATCAAGGGACACATCTTTACATGCCGTTCATGGCCCAAAGAGGGTAAAAAACCACTGCCTCAAAATGTTGAAGATAAATAAACAAATCCCTTATGCTTTTAGCAATCGCATCATCAAAGACATTTCTAATCTCCAGCTTCCACCCATTATAATGCAAAGGTATGCTGTTTTCTGAAGAAAATTACTTAGTAATGCATCCTGCAACCAAGTTCGACAATTTTCATCCCACCTACATACCTTAGTAATCCCCTCCCCTACTCTACCTCTGCTTCATCCTTTTCTTTGGGGTGGGGGGGTGGGGTTTCAAGGTTATATGTTCCAAGATGTACTTATCTAGACCTTAGTCACATCTTCCCCTTTTGAGTTTGACAGTCTCTTTTGGTTTATTTTGATCTCAAAATTTCACCAAATTTCTCATTGATTTCAGGCATCATTCGTTGTTTCATCATCCTTTTTTTTTGTTGTTTTCCTAGGTAATGTCTTTTGATCATACTTTACCAACATCAATGTTCAGAATCCTACAGAAATCTCCGTTTCACCACCTACAAGGCTACAGCTTAATTCCATCAGAGTTTCCTTAACGTTCCTCCAATTAGAGTGTTAGAGTAGGTTCAAATTAATAAAGTGTTGCATGCATTTAGGATAAGAAGCCATGGTCAAAAGATGCAGAGTAAGGTGGTTTCCATAAAACTCGTCATCAGAAGGAAGCAAAAATTTCATATTCATTTTAATTAGTACATGCAGTGGGTGACAGCAAGTAGCCCATACTTGAGAAGATCCTGCCATTATGCAGGTTCTCCTTCATATCAGTTCGGGCGCGGGCCATGATATGCATTCAATTTTTAAACAAGTAGCTACTCATTCCTTTTTTCTTTATAAGTAGATATGCATTCTTATCTGAGCTTGTAAATTCTTCAACAAGTTCCTGAAAAAGTATCAACTAAAAGTCCTACTATGATCATTCACAGGTAGCACTTGATTGAATACGCAAATTGAGAACAAAAACTAACAATAACAACCTTAAGAAAAATAAGATGTAGAAACAAATAAGTAAAAGAATTCAACTGAAACAGAGAAATAAAAAGATACTAGCATTCATCTGAATCATATATTACCTTTATCATTGCATTGAAGTCTCTATGGATGACACTTTTAATTATAAGCACCTCATTGTCTGCAAGTAAAAAAGGAATAGCAACAAATAATGAGTAAGATTTTCATGAGTATTGCTTCCTCTATCACAAATCACATCCACATCATTGCTAACAATCATAAAAAGCGCAGTAAACAGTTAACTACTAAGTACTATATTTCAGATGCTCTTCATTAGGATAAGAAATGTAGCTGACCTACTAATATCAACAATACCCACAAACAACTGTAAAGGATGAGAATTACCCTTGACACTATATCTAATGACAACTGAATTGGAAGCATGTGGACAGAAATAGCAAAGAGTTATTAACCAAAATTTAATAGCCCTTCAAGCTACTCAAAGTCATTTTCAGGCCCTTCAGCTACTCTTATATTCAGCTAACATTTTTTCATATACCTTTTGTCTGTCACAAAGCTATCAGCTACGAAAGGCTAACGGACTTGAGAAACATGATCCTAGAACCTATGCTAAATAGACTGGGGTACTGAGGTCAATGCTAGACGCCCTTTTTGCCCCCCTATGTTGAGAGCTGTTTACCCTTTTTAACAGAAGGACAAAACCAAAAATAAAATGTTTGTTGAATCTAACAATATTTAAAGGGCTAGGTTGAGACTCTCGAGAAGTTAAAGGTCTCTAAAAACTTGAATCCCTCATCAATACAAGTCATCATGCATTATAAAAGCCAACTAATGCTGCTAATCTGAAGGTTCTTTTACAGTGCATCAGAGTGCGCCCGCCTAAGTTTAACTGACATCCTAATATGAGATACTCATATCAACAATATAAGAACCATACACACTGCAACAGATAACAAGCATGAACTACCCTATGTCAAACGTCAAATAACAAAAAGAACAAAAAGACTAGAGTTTGCTTAACCACATAAAGACTAAAATCCTCAAATTACAGACATTATCAATATACACCATGAAAAATTAATAACTGTCGGTGAATGGTAGTGAGTTTTTTTCTTCTTTTTTCTGATCAGAAAATAAAAGATATTACCGAAAGATCAAATCCTGACACCAAGAAAGTGATCGGAAGTACGAAAGTTGGCACTCCCCTATGCCAAAAGCAAAAAGGAAAGAAAAGAAAAAAGCAAAAGAAGGGGAAAGCCTTTATACAGAATGTCCAATTCCTGTAGAGAGTTAATGAAGTCTAACAAAAAATAAATAAGTAAAAATAACAATTACGCCTCCATTGCAAACAAAGTAATGAAGTCTAACATTGTGTGTGAATCATATACATCATGAAATTTGCACCAAAGAGCAGCAGATGTAGGCATCTGTATTTCATCTCCAATACATGGATCACTTTGCCTCAAAACACCTAGAGTTTCATTCTTTCCGTAGAACTCAAAACACCTAGAACCACCGCCGAATGCTAGTTTAATTAGGCAAAAATGAGATCATTAAAGAAGTTTTGTTTGGTCGATGTTCATAACATGGCCCCTTAGAGCTAATTGCATTACAGCAAAGATTGTAAGATTCTGTCTTGATGTCAAAACAGGAAAACGGAAAAATGGGAAGAAGCATGATATAAATCAGAAAAAACGATAAGAGAAGGAAAAAAAGTATAAGATTAAATGTTCAGGAAAATAAAATAGGGTTTCTGATAATTTACCAGAACCATTGAGAATTTTAATCATGTTTCGGGCAGCACCTCGCACAACTAAGCGAAAATCTCTCTTCAGGCCAACATGCTTGGCATATTTCTGCATAACATGTTTATAATTAGTTATCTTCACAATATGGCTGGATCGATACAACTTTTAACAGATTAAGCAAATTAATGACTCCATAAAAAACTGGTAGTCTTCAGCAATCTCAGATCTCAGTTACAAGGCCAGAGCTAGTTATTCTCTAGACAAATAGAGTGATCAAATAAATAAAAATACAACATGTGCGTTACCAGTATGCATGGAGAGAAATACCTGTAGCGACATGGATACTGACATAAGAATTTTGAGAATATGCGAGATACAACAGAATGAGGACTAGAATCCAACTTAAGAGTGCCTGTAAACATACAGATATCTAAATGTTTTTCTTTAATAAGTACTCCCTTGCTTCACTTTATATGTAACATTGACTGGCACAGGTCTAGGATGTTAATTTGAAATACATACTATATTAGTGATAGTGGGAGAAACATATTAAAGTAATGGTTGATAAGTTAGTTTGATAGGGGAAACATCACAGAAAAGTTTAAATACAAAAAGTTTAATGAATAGAAATTCTTGACAGCTGTGAAAGTAGTATATAATGGTGTTCAAACATTTTGGGATGTCCCAAAATAGGAAGTGTATCATAGAAGGTGTAACTTATTTTAGTAAGAGTACTGTGTTGTAGAGAACTCTAGTTAGTTAACTCCTACTTTGCCTTAAACGACAAATTATTTAGTAATGGATGAACTGCCTGAACAGAGTGTTGAGGATTCATACAATGAACCCCAACCAGTCTGGTATTGAAGCACAATTAGTTGATTGAATGGGAGAACTGTATTGGCAATGAAATCTGGTACTGAGTGGGTGGCGCATCAGTACAGGATGTCCAGGACAATAAGGGACTTGCCTTAATAGCATACAATAGGGAGAAACTATTAAGAAAAAGTCTTTTGATAGGTACTTTATGCACAGTAGCATCATCATCCATAGGCAGTATCGACCTATTTAGTCACAAGTTGTTAACTCTTTTATCTTATTTTCCCAAGAAAAATATACCCTCAAAGATTAGGGGAAAAAAATATCATAACTGACATTGCATGCTACACAGAAAGCCAATTCCTTGGACAAGAGGCGTGAAGAACACAAGTGTACTGATGGCCAACTTTTGAGAAAAAAAAAAAGTAAATGAGAAAACTGACAGAAGGATGATTACAAAATGGTCAGACAGATGAAGACTAAGTGTACGACGCTTCTCATGCCCAACCACCCTTGTGTTCAACATGGATTCTGACTTGACATGGGGTCCTTGGAAATGCTCGAGTCATAAAGCATGTTTGTTTTCAGCGGACAAAGGGCTAATTTACCTCATTAACAGGGGCCTCATTGTCTCGTATTACTGCATCATGACTGTCAATTTCCTCTCCAAACTGCGTCTTCAAGAGGTCTCCAGAATTACCAACGACTGCACATTTTCTGAATTGCCGAGGGTGAAATGGAGGCTTAGCTGGTAAAATCAGATTGAGATGTTCTTCACACAAAGTCTGATTGTAACATTTGTCTGCTCCTCTGCATACAGGCAAAGTAGAAAACTAAAAAGAAAATAATGAAATAAAATATGAAGAGCTAATCACATTAAATCTTTCATTAATTGATTAAGAGGGTGAATGATGATGATGATGGAAGACGGAGCCAATAACTTACAGCTGTGCGATCCTTTTTGCTGCATAGTCAAACCATCCATCAGGTCGAGAATCCAGATATTCTCTTGTCAACACTGTCGTCATGTTACGATACTGCATTACAGATAATCGCAGTTTATTTACTGTACTACTAGTGGAAGCCTCGACACAAGTTTAAAAGCATCAAGTAACGTGAGTAACAAGTATCAAGAACCTGCTCCCACAGAAGTATTGCTTCACAAACGTCGTACTTGTACTCCAATGGTTCAAATATCTTGAACTGCTCATTATACTGCAAGTGAAATCCACACACATCGAAGGGATGGGGATTTAAGTGGTTTGTAGATAATTGACTAGGTAAACAATATTAAGGAGACCGAGGAGAGACAAACCCAAGTGCTATTAGTTCCTTCAGGAAACTTGAGAATCACATTGCAATGATCAATGATGTGAGCCGTCAATCCCAGCCCTCGGTTAGCCTGGAAACAGAATATCCGTAAAGACACAATGAAACACTAACATGTGGAGCTGATATAGCATACATGCTATAAGATGCTGAAAATGCATATCACTGTTCAACTCCATCGCAAGCATTCAGAAGTTAAAGAAAACCAAAGGTTATAACGGGAAACAAGCTTGGACAGACTCAGATTTGCAGCAACTAAGGTAAGTGAGAAATCGAGCATACGATAGCATGGGAGATGCAAACTATTCCTATAGGAGGGGAAAATGGGAGACGTAATACCAAAATGAAAGTTTCTATAGCATGAGAGTAGAGAAGAAGATATAAAAATTAGTAGAAGAAGGAAGTAAGAGAGGTAATTACGACGCATTGCTGAAGGTTAGACTGGAAGTCGGACAAGATCCGAATTTCCTCTCGGCTGATATTTACCGCATTCCAACTGCCTGCATCAAAGTACGCCATTCTAAATTAGCTTGAAACCAACCAATCAATCAATCAATCAAACAGAATAGCATTTTTATAATTTTAAAAAGAAAAATGGAACAGAAAATTGTACTAATAGCATACCAGTGAAGAAAGAGGACTGAATGGCGAGGAGGAAGATGGAGAAGAGAGCAGCAATACAGAGGAGACGAACAAGAGCTGGTTTCCTGCTGATTGGCGACTGCTTCACAGGTCTTGTCATTTGAGATCTGGGCTTTCTTGCCTGTGCTTAATTTAACACCCTTTTGTCCAATTTTTATCCAGTTTTGCTTTACTCTAGTAAATTAAGCACTTAAATTATTGCCCTTGTTTAGTAGGAGTATTATTTTTCAGCTGTTGTTTCTGTATCTCTATTCATCCTGATTTCATTCCTATCATCTATTTTTCAACCTTTCTTCTATGTTTTGCTCATTAAATTAATAATCTCTTATTTCTTACTAGTATATCTTTTCATTAATATTATCTTAATTTAATAAACAAGAATTTTTACATATGGTAGTTTCGGACTTATAGCTTGTTTGGATGGTTGTTACATATTGTATCGTATTGTATTATTATCCCAAAATAATATTTATTTTAATTGTTTATTTAAAATTGATTGTATCGTATTGTTAAATCAATTGTTCTGGAACAACCAAAAGCCCCATTTTATGATTATATACATCTTCCATCTTTTCTAGAGTTGGTTTGCCCCGTTCTTTTTATTATTCAAGTCTCCGTTCGATTCTTTGTTTCTCTTCATCTTTCTTTTTTCCTGTTGCTAATATTAGTTAACCTTTTTTTCCAGGTTTTTGCTCTTGTTTTCAAGCTACGTAATTAATGATAAATTAGTAGAAAGAGGTTTTCTTAAATTATTTTTATGTGTAATTCTTGATAAATTTTATTTAAAATAATTGCGGGTATTTTAGTGAACTTATCAGTTACAGTACTATACGATACAGTCAAACTAACAACAAAAATATTATTTAATAACAGCAAACGATACAATCTATTCAAACGTTGTATCCATAAAATAATGCAATACAATACATTATAAAATGATGGATAACAATAATCCAAACATAGTGTTAATACCATCAATTAAAGTTAGTATTCAAATGGAAGGAGGCTTTCTCTTATCGGAACGGAAAAGGGACACTTTCTCTCTCTAGGTGCACGATAGTGATTTTACCGTGCCCTGCCATCGGAAATGGCCAGAGGAAGGACGGCGAAGAAGCAAAATAATAAAGCGGCAGTAGCCATTGAGGCTATTGCAAAACGGATAGGCGTAGCAGGTGAATACCAGGAGGGCGAAGTGAACGATTGTCACGATCCAAAACCAACGGTCGTGTTATCGTGAAACTACGCAAGCCGACACATTCCCAAAGAACTCGATATTTCATAAAAATTTAGATAATAGCCTTTTTCAAACTGAAATATGCGTAAAAGAGATAAACTCAAACCAAAATGCGGACAATAAACTCCAACATGGGGTGTCAGTAATCATGAGCCAATACTACAATTGTTCTGAAATATAACAAGACATCATAGTCTGAGAATAGCCAAAATACACTAAAAGGAATATAAGGAATGAGAAAGGCGGGACTGCGATCGCGAGGCAGCTATCTCGCTATCTCCAATGAAAGTCCGCGACTGGAATAGTCAACAGGCGCTACCGTGGCCTGAGATACCTGAATCTGCACACAAGGTGCATAGGGTAACGTGAGTACACCAACTCAGTAAGTAACAAGCCCAAACAATGGACTGATAGCAGTGACGAACCAAATCTCAACAGATAACAAAATTAAACTATACAGTAAAGTAGACATGTTTTCCATTCAAGTATTCAGCTCAGGAAGTAAGGTAAATGAAAATCTGACCAACGTGTGAAGTAATAAGCTCACCATATCTCTAATTGCCAATGCACAAAATGCATGAAAAGGTACCATGTGCCTCCACTCTCAAGTGCTCAACCACTCGGTACTGTATATGGCCACCCGGCCCAGGGAATATCCATCCTGGAATATATACACATCGCCGACAATAGTCGCTCAGTACCGAGGAAGGCTATTCTATCCCTATGGAGAAGATCCATCTCCAGGTAATAATACTTTGGACAAGATCCATGCCCAGGTAAGATCTATCCCTCAAAATATATATGCGCTCACTAGGGGTGTGTTACAGATTTCGGAGGGGCTCCTACAGCCCAAGCGCTATCACAATCATCAACATAACGTGCAGTCTGATCCCATATTTGTCACTCATAATCAGTATCTCGGCCTCACTCAGACATCACTCTCCAGTCTCACACACACGGGCTCACAATGCCATGAAACTATCCCGAAACAATGATATGATGTGCCAAATATTAATAACTGAGACTAAGACATGATATGATATGCATGAATAAGACTAAGTACAGAATATCAATGAAACTAATGAGATGACAGCAGGAAACAACCACTCGGGTCTCAACAGTATCAGCGTGAAGCCCTAACAGGATATCTAGCATTATTTACAACACATTTACTTAATCACATGATAGAAACACGAATATCAGCAAGAAAGAGTCACTAATCAGTGACACAATTCTTACGGTGCACGCCTGCACGCCCGTCACTTGGCATGTGTGTCACCTCAATACTAATCACATAGCACATAGCTCGGGGTTTCGAACCCTCTGAACCAAGTTTGGAAGCGTTACTTACCTCAATCAAGCCAAAATCCTACTCCGTGATGAAATTTCCTATCGACTCGGCCTCCAGACGTCTCAAATCTAACCAAAAGCAATACAATGAAATCAATATAGGCCAAGGAAACAAGTCTACACGAAAAACTATCAAGTTCAACCAAAATCCCGAAATTCACCCAATTCCGGCCCCCGGAACCACGTCTCAAAATCCGACAAAAATCACAAAACTAGAAAACTCATTCACTCATGAGTCTTACCATACCAATTTCACCAAAATCCGACCTCATTTGGTCCCTCAAACCCCTAAATAACTCTCTCAAGAACTCTTCCATTTTCCTCCAATGTTTCACCCTAATTCCCAATTTAGATGATAGAAACAAAGATACAATCATGGAATTTATCCAAAATCAAGTGAGGAGCACTTACCCCAGTCAACTCCTTGAAAATGCCTTCAAAAATCGCCCAAATCCGTGGTCTCTAACTCAAAATATGAAAAATGGGTTCAAACCCTCAATTTTGAATATAACATTGCCTGCCCAGGTTTTCCTCTTCACGAACGCGGTAGTACCCTCGCGTTCGCGAAGCACAACTGCCTCAACCCAAAAATTCCTTCTACATGAAGGCGATTCCCCACTTGCGAACACGTACCTTATCCATCCCAACACATCGCTAACGAGACTCCTTCCTCGCGAACGCGTAGACCAATGGCATGGGGTCTCTAGCTGCCTCTATTTCTCTTTGTGAACGCGGCCCCTCATACGCGTCCGCGATGCACACTCAGTTAAAACCTTCATGTTCACGTTCTCCCCTTTGCGAACACGATGAACAAAAATTCCTCAGCTCTCTATAACCATTCGCGAACGCGATGAAGGAAAACCTTGCAACAAAACACCAGAAATCTGCCAACTTCTAAAGCTAAATAATGATCTGTTAACCCCCCGAAACTCACCCGAGGCCCTCGGGACCTCAACCAAACATGCCAACACATCTTATAACATCATTCAAACTTAGTCTAACTTTCGAATCACTCAAAACAACATCAAAACACCAAATTAACCTTGAATTCAAGCCTAAGAATTTCTAAACTTCCATTTTCTACAAATGACGCTGAAACCTACCAAATAACCTGCAAATGACCTAAAATTTTGCGCACACGTCACAAATGATACCACAAACCTACTCCAACTTCCAGAATTCCATTCCGACCCCGATATCTAAATTTTTCCACTGCCGATCAAAATCGTCGAATTTCCAACTTTCACCAATTCAAGCCTAATTCTACCATGGGCCTCCAAAATAGATTTTGTATGCGCTCCTAAGTCAAAAATCACCTAACGGAGCTAAAGGATTCGTAAAAATTCAAATTCGAGACTGTTTACTCATAAGTCAACTTTCGGTTGACTTTTCCAACTTAACTTTCTAAATAAGTGACTAAGTGTCTCATTCCACTCCCAAACCACTCTGGACCCGAACCAACCAACCCGATGCGACACAATAAAGCTGAACAACACATAAAGAAGCATATATGGGAGAAACGAGGCTATAACTCACGGAACAACCGGTCGGGTCGTTATATCAACGATGATGAACTTGACTGGCTGAAATTACCAAATCGAATGAGTGGACCTAATACACCTCTTTCAGGTGAAGTTACAACAGGTTTTATGTAGATCAACGATAATCAGGACAAAGAAACAACACCCCAGTCAGTGGGTAACTCACACGCGAGTGAAATGCAACCAAATATTGAAACTGGGGAACAAGGAAAAGGAAAAGGGACAGGAAAAGGAAAAGGGAAAGAGATGCAACTGATACCGGAAGAACCCTAAGTGAAGGGTCCTGAGAATAAGACCTGGGCAAATCTGGTGGGCAATAACCGATTTGGACTGAGATAAATAAACTTAAATTTTGTTGCTCCTATTCTGCAGGATGGGGAAAAGTGGCGGAACTATCAAAGAAATATGTTGAAAAGGAACTGAAAATGGAGAAATTCTATCATCATCTATGTAGTAAGCACAACACCGACGATTGGAGCTCTGGAAAGGTTTATTGCTAGCCAGTGGAACTTTTTCTCAAAACCTACGCTATACTTTCATAATGTGGCTACTTTGTTATAAAATTCAATAATATGGATGACAGAGATGCGATACTTTAATTTGGACCTCATACAATTATCAACAAGCCAATCATAACAAAGGTGTAGACACCAGACTTTAGTTTCAAGGATGAGATTCTGAAAGTTATTCCACTTTGGGTCACCTTTCCAAATCCCCCCTTGAATTTTTACAGTGCAGTTCATTGAGCAGGATTGGAAGTGGGCTTGGAGTTCCGCTGTATGCAAATGAGTGTACATCAAACATGAAAAGGATTTCTTATGAAGGAATACCTGTAGAAATGGATGTAACAGTGTCACTCCCTGAAGCTGTCAACGTGAAGGATCCAAATGGAATGCAGTTTGTTCAAAAGGTAGAATATGTATGAAAATCGAAATATTGTGGAACATGTTTGATGATTGGCTGCTGCAGAGAGACAAAACAATTGGAAAATCCAAAAGTTGTGAGGAATAATGTAAAGAAGAAGATGTGGCAGGAAAAATGAACAATTGCTCAAGTACAAGGAAAAAAGAATGATCAATCGAAAGCAAATCTCAAGGCAGGGAAGCAAGTAGAGTCATACATTACTGAAGGTTAGAAGGAAGTAAGGGGAAAATCAGCTGCTAAAACAACTCATGTTGTTGATGATGGGCATATGAGTATAGCGAATGAATTCACTATATTGAATAAACAGAGTGGGCAATTACAAATGCTAGAACAAGAATGCCATGTTGAAAGAGGACAATGTAGTAGAAGTGGGAACACAGGGGTAGGACGAAATCTCTTTAATCCAACATGAAAATAGTAGCTTGGAACATTAGGAGTCTCAATAATCTGTTCAAGCAAAGGGAGTTACGTAGATTCATTAGGATGAATAAAATTAGCCTACTGGCTATAGTAGAACATAGAGTTACTGAAACAAATGCCAATCAAATACTGAAGAAGGTTGCAGCAGGATGGAGTTGGGTTACTAACTATGAAGAAAATGGTAAAGGAAGGATATGGGTAATATGGGATCCAAATGTTTTACAATTCAACAAGAAGGTGAAGATAAATTAGTTGATACATGGAAAGGTGTCTATTAGTGCACTCAAGTTGCAGTTCTATTTTACAGCAGTATACGGCCTACATACTATTGAAAACTGGAAAACATTATGGTGTGAATTAGAAGTGATTCACAGAGGAACTGATGGGGCATGGATTGCAATGAGGGACTATAATGCAATACTGGGGCGGATGATAGATTCTATGGAAATCCACTGCAAGAAGCTGAGATAATAGACTTTAGGAATTTCATGCTGAATAACAACATAAATGAACTAAAGTATATTGGGAGGAAATTCACATGGACAAATAACCATGTGTGGAGAAAAATCGGCAGAGTAATTATGAATGAAGAGTTTATGACAACAACGATACAAATGGAAATGATAGTTATGGACTTATTCATCTCCGATCATTCACCTTTGAGCATTCAATTTGAAAATACAACTCAGGGAGGTCCAAAGCCATATCGATTTTATAACTATGTGGCTGAGATTCTAAAATTCATAAAGGTAGTGGAGTATGTATAGAACACACCTAGTAAATGGCAGGGGGGTCAGACAAACAATTAGAAGGCACCTCTAAGAGACACAAGAACAAATGAAGGAAACATATCACCAGACATCTCTTTTTGAAACTGAGAAGGAATTGAGAGTACAACTAGAGAAATGAGGGTTGATAGAGGAAAGTATATTGCAACAAAAATCCAGGACCCAATGGCTAAAACTTGGGGATTCAAATAGTGAGTACTTCTACGCTTGCTTGAAGAATAGAATATCGCATAACAATATCAAATCTCTTGTAAATTACGCAGGGGCACTGTTGGAAACAGAACATAAGGTGAAAGAGGAAGTAGTGGGGTTTTATAGGGAGCTGTTGGGTAAAGTTGGTGAACAAATGCCCACAATAAATCCATAGATAATGAAAGAAGGACCAATGTTGACATAAGAACAACAACTGAAACTAATAGAGCCAGTCATTACAAAAGAAATATGTACAACAATGACGAACATACATGACAACAAGACCCCAGGGTGCGATGAATTCAATGCTTTTTTCTTTAAGAAAGAATGGCATATCATATGAGAAGATGTGATCAATGCAACAAAGCAGTTCTTTGCCACTAAGGAGATAATATCAAAAGTGCTCACCTCAAGATTACAAATGATCATGGATAGTCTCACTGATGTTTGCCAGACTGCTTTTGTCCCAGGGAGGATCATCTTAGATAACATCATATTAAGTCATGAACTAGTGAAGGGATATGGGAGGAAAGGGATAACTTCATGATGCATGATTAAGCTAGACATGCAAAAAGCTTATGACTCTTTGGAGTGGTATTTTCTGGAGCAAATTCTGATTAATATGAACTTTCCAATCTGCTTTGTGAAATGGATAATGAAGTGTATTACTACTGTCTCCTACTCCATTCAGATAAAAAGGGGCTGGATCAGGGAGATCCATTGTCCCCATTCCTGTTTGTATTAGCCATGGACTACCTAAGTAGATTGCTCAGAACCTTGAAATACCAACAAGACTTTAATTACCATCCAAGGTGTGAGAAACTACAAATAATCCAGTTGGGATTTGCCGATGACCTACTGTTATTTTGTAGAGGTGATGAAATCTCTATTCAAATGCTATATGGTTGTTTCGTGGAGTTCTCTAGTGTGTCAGGGCTGAAAGAAAACAAAAGCAAAAGCTCCATTTACTTCAGTGGAGTAAGCTTAGCAGTTCAACATGCAATTGTGGATAAACTTGGTTCACCAAATGAGTGTTTCCTGGAGTCCCTCTAAGTACAAAAAGGATGTCTGTTATACAGTTTCAACCATTGTTGGACAGGATGATAGGAATAATAACATCATCGCTGCAAACTTTTTATCTTATGAAGGACGAATTCAATTGATCAAGAGTATCTTATTTTCTATTCAAATCTACTGGTCACAGATCTTTGTCTTCCCAAAGAAAGTTATACAACTGATAGAAGCACTATGTAGGAAATTCCTATGGTCTAGGGGAGTTGATATATCAAAGAGAGCTTTAATAGCCTGCGACAAACTATGCCAACCAAAACTAGTGGATGGAACTTGCTAGATACATCCAAGTGGAACAAGGCTACCATATGTAAGTTACTCTGGAATATAGCTCAGAAAAAGGATAAGCTATGGGTGTAGTGGATACACATTTACTATGAGAGAGGTAGAGATATAAGGGAAACTGAACATAAATAGGCTTCGTGAATGGTGAAGAAGATCCTGAAAGCTAAGCAATACTTGATTGATGCAGGTATAAATCTGACAGAGATTCTCGATATGGAGAACTTATCCATCAAAAAGTTATACATGATGCTAAGAGGAGAACAACAGAAAATGCCATGGAGAAAACTTGTGTGCAACAATGGAGGAGTGCCCAAATGGATTTTTATCCTCTATTTGTCTATCATGGGCAAGTTGAGATTGGGGGGGGGGGGGGGGGGGGGGGGGGGGGGGGGGGAGGGGGGTAACAAATGACTTACAATGTCCTCTGTGCAATGTAGAAAAGTAGAGCATTAAGCATCTATTTTTCAAGTGCACACATGCAACTTCCATCGGGAGAAAATTATACAATGGATGGGTATTACAAGACAGGCCATGGAGTGGAATCATGAGATAGCTTGGGCATATTGCCATGCAAAAGTTAGATCATCCAACGATGAGATATACAGAATTGCTTTAGTTGGATGTGTCTACTATGCGTGGCAAGAAAGAAATCAGAGGATCTTTAGGGCATAACAGAGACAACAAGGGATTATAGTCAAGTTGATTATCCAAATGATATTTGAAGAGGCTATATGAAGCCAAGACTCAGAAGAAGACTTGAAGTATTAAACTTTTACTCATGACCAGGAGCTGCTGAGAAATACCACACTACACTTGTTTACTTGATTGATAGTTAGCTATTAGTACAGGTAGTATATGACGTTAACTAAGAACTGGGAAAATGTCCAGCCTTAATGAAATTTTGTTAGTTTGAGCTGTAAATTTCTGCTTTGGTAATAAAATTTATTAATTACCAAAAAAAAATAGATGGAGGCATACAATGTAAATACTTACCCGGCCATAACTTACATTTATACATTTGATGTAAATATTGGATGTGATATATTTTTATCTTCCTATGTAAATATCTTTTTTCTAATATGAAAAGGAAAACTGTACTCCAATATTGAAAATCCCTGGTCCACTCGTTCTATATTCTGAGAAGTTTTGCTTACTTGTCAGTAATTTTTATCTTGGTTACCGAAAAAAGAATATTTGAAGTTTGACTGGGACGTTTCCAAGTGGGTGGATTAATGTTTAAAGAGCAACATTGATGGATTTAGACGTTGTTAAATGAAAAGATGACATTGTATAGTCGTTGTAAAAATAATAGCCGAAAAAATATATAAAATTTATATATTTTCTTGTATATATATATATAACTACCAGATATAAATAGTTTCTATCGCGGGTTAAAAGTGATAAAATCACTATTAAATACCACAGAACATTAACAGAGACCAAAAGCCTCATGAGGCATTAACCAAATATGTGCTATATTGACGAGGAATTTTTAGAAATCGTTATTGTTTAGTGTCTATTAAGTTACTATAGCTATCATATACATAATTACTTCCTATAACTATTATTCAGTTGTTACGGTAATGTATTCGCTATATTCGCGCTGGCAGCAAAAAACGCCTAAAAATTAGGGCAGTCCAGCTGTACGCGCACGTATTCACATGTATTCGCGTCATGTATTCATGAATACAACAGCAAAAAGCGTCTAAAATTAGGGTCGTCCAGCTGTATGCGCATGTATTCACGCCATGTATTCATGAATACATCAGCAAAAAACGCCTAAAACCAGGGCAGTCCAGCTGTACGCACATGTATTCACATGTATTCTCGTTGTTGTATTCATAAATACAACAGTAAAAAGCGCCTAAAATCAGGACAATCCAGTTGTATGCGCATGTATTCACATGTATTCGCGCCATGTATTCAAGAATACAGTAACGACAATCACCTTAAAATAGGTATGTCCAGTTATCTAAGAGATATGAAAAATATAATAGCGTATTTAAGGCCTTATTTCATGCCTCAATAGTAGTATATATCACTACAAGAAAGACGCTTATTAGCAACCAAATTTTAACGACGAGTATATATTCTAGTCCTTAAAAGTATACTTATTGGGACGAGACTTTTCTCTCGTCACTATTTCCAGAGTTTAATTTTTATTTAACGACGAAACAAAATCTAGTCCATAGACATATTAAAATTCTGGTCCCTATACTTCAATTGAGAAAAAGAACCACTTGATTATGCAGCTCGAAAAATAAAAAATAACGTAAAAATACTCCGACTTAAACTCCACTCATCCTCTAGAATCCCTACCCAAAGGGCCTAAACCCTCTCAAATTCATCTCCAAAAGAATGACTCTCCGCCATCTGAAGTTTTCTCTCAAGCTTAAATCTCTTCATTAAGGATGCAATTTTTCAGGTTTGTTCTTTCTCATCTTTCAATCATCTTACTTTTCTTTTTTGTTTATTTAGTATTGAAGCTCCTAGTAGTTCTTATTTATTTTGTGAAATTCTCTGGTCGTGGCTTAGGATCTCCTTAAATTAATTTTCAATTTGATTTGAAATAAGTTTTTAATTTATCTGTCATCGTTTGCTTCTAGTATTGGGTCGACGAATAGAAGCTAAGGTTTTCTTGGCTTTTCTAGATCTGGTTCTTCAGCAGTGGTCAATTGAAGTTTTTTCTATGTTTGGGTTCTATCCTTTTGTGAACTTATAATTAGTGAAGATTCAAAGTATTTAGGAGTTCAACTGTACTAGGTAATCTTTTCAGAACTCCCTATTTGTTTTAGCAATACAAGGCCGTTTTATAAAATTAGTTCATCTGCTTGTGGCTCCTTCTCGCTATAGCTTGGCTAGGCAGAATGAATCTCTCTCAAAAGAAATCTATCTACTTAAGTCACCCTCAAACAGGAAAGGAAAATGATATATACCTTTGTGTGGCTGAAAATTGATAACCTTAACAGTTTGGCTGTTTTGTACTTCAAATTGTTGTATAATTTTCATTTTGTTGGTTCAGTGAATTGAATGGTGAGTGCTCTGCTTTATGAGATTGATGTCCTACTCGATAATAGAAATTGTGAATTTAGGGGAACCCGATGGAGGATGGCAAATCTAGTCGTCTTCCACACTCCATGACAAGCTCTTTCTCATGGATTTGTAGTTGTTTTCTTGATTCAAGGGTAAAATTATATTGTTTATGGTTATACTCACGTTTACTTGAGGAGAAAAAGGGTGTACTTTAATGAGTTGTAGGTATTTGTTATTTTCTTTCTATTCATTACATATAGCTTCTTACATTAGAAGTATAAAAAGAACAAATATGTGATGGACATAGTAAATTTGTTCCAGAAGATGCTCACTCTTGAGCAATAAAAGGCTTTTGAAACATGTACATGTAAGCTTGTTAAATAATTCTGACATTTATGTTCCATTCCCTTTCTTTGCCATATCAATATATCTGTTCTTTTTCTAAGCTAGAAGAGAATTGTTAGCAGTCATTAGAACCTTTATCTGTTGGAAGAAGGAAACTCTTAAAGTTATATGCATACGACAGCGAAACGTTAAACCTTAGAAGCTCAAAAGTAGACATAGAGAACAACGGGATTATTTTGTTGATAACTAGTAAGATTATTTAGTTGAAAGTGCTGCTTCAGTAAAACACATGCATCAAGACCATGTAAGTCCTAATGATTATAACTCAAATATGAATTCCATTATCCTTTTTGATCAATACTGGTTTAGTTTGAGTGATGGTTTTTCAAATTTGTTCATATTTTGGGTAGTACTAAGTTATGATAGGACGATTACTAAGTTATGATATAGCGGACAATACTAAGTTATGATATGGGTAGTACTAAGCAATCATTTATGACATGGATTATGAAGCAATCATTCTGACACTTGTTGGAGTGTAATATTGATAAATAAATTCCATCTTTTGTTGTTGTTGTACCTCCCGTCTAAGCAAGGTTGTCATTTTTCCTGTGTGTTCTTCCCATAGAGATCATTTGAATATTTTGAGATACATTGCTTCATTTTCATTGATGAACTAAATCTCATTTCCTCACTGTTTCTACTAGTTTCTTTTGTTGTTGTTGTTGTTGTTGTTGTTGTTGTACCTCCCGTCTAAGCAAGATTGTCATTTTTCTTGTGTGTTCTTCCCATAGAGATCATTTGAATATTTTGAGATGCATTGCTTCATTTTCATTGATGAACTAAATCTCATTTCCTCACTGTTTCTACTTGTTTCTTATTTTTCAAGCATGGTTGTTTCCTTTTTTCTTTTACTTTGCTAGTTTCTTTTAAGTAAGCTTGGTTATATTGCGGCTGACTTCATAAGAATTGTTCATTTTAGCAATAATGATCACCTCTCAATTATTTAACTAATATTTACTATTGATCTTTGTAGTTTTTGTTACTGAATTTTTTAAATTATTTTTACAGCTTTTGAAGACTCACATACAATTTTTGAAGACTTCATACAAGTTAACAAGTTGATTATCATATTGGAAGGACGGTTAGGTTAGGCAAAAGGTTACCTTATTTTCGAAGGATTTAGTTTTTGTTAAGGCAAAGTTTTATATTTTTTTTTTTACATTTGGATGCTAGTTTTTCTTTTTCCTCCTAAGGGGTTGTGTAAGAAATATAGTGACTTATACCATAATCGTATAATGATACTAATGAGATTCTCTAAGGGGTTGTGTAACCAATATAGTGACTTATACTATACTATGGTCGTACAGTGATACTAATGAGATGTTAGTACAATACTTGTAATAAATTTTATATATTAAATTCAGATACTATTGAATTTTATTGATATTCGTTTGTTTTTATGTATTATAAATTTTATAGTATTTAATATTACATGATCAAAAAAATTATATATTTATTGTGGTTTATATATCATTTTTAGGACCTGATTTTTGGTCCCCATAGACATTGGGGATCAGCTGATACGTTGTGCTTAAGGTGTTTAGAGACCAGAAATATGGTCTCCAGAATGTGTTTCTAGGGACCAGAAGGTCGCCGGTCACTAAAACATTTAAGGACCAGTTAAAACATCTTGTCGTTATTGACCTTTAGCGGCAGAGGCAATAACGACGAGTTGCGACCAAATTTCTCTGGTCGCTATTGACGTTTAGAGACTAGAAACGGACTTTTAGGGACTGGATTTCTCTTCGTTAAAGGCCAGTTTTCTTGTAGTGTATATAAATACTTATTTTGCTATTAAATATAAAGGTAGCTATAGAGAATAATATTTTAAAATAATTTTGATTTATAATAATTAAGGTGTATACCTTTGGTATTGGACGTAAAATTTCCTATATTGATTGAGCTTTTACGCACTTTAACTTACTTTTAAGTATTGAACCAAAATTCACATGGTATGTTTTTGTTTTATTATTTAGTACTCGGTAACTTGGTACTATGTTATTAGGTCATAAGTTATATTACGAGGCGCCTTCCTGAGGTTCCTTGGAAGGGCGACGTAAGGCTAAGCAACTGATGTCAGTGAAACTGTTGTTCCCCAACTAAGGTTCCCTCCGTACGCTAGACGAGATTGTCAGTGTCGTACGGGAAAACCGATGTCAAGAACAATTGAGAGAAAAGTAAAGAGAATTGAAAGAAAGCTTGATTGCATAAATGAAAGCTATTACAAAAGAAGGCAACACCGCGTCGAAGAGGAGAGACACCAGTACAAAGAATTGCTTGTTAGAAAGTTTTGATTGCTTGATCCCCCCTAATAATGCTTAAAAAAATAAACCGACGCTACAAGACTTGACCTAACTAAGCTAGAGGATCATAATGAAATTACATCGAATAAAATTACTCTATATTTACAATGAAAAGAACTTAGTTTCCTACAAGGTAGAAACAGGTCCGTTGTCAGCAACTTTGTCTTTGGCATCACGATCTGCGCGCACGACATTGTCTGCGCACGCGGTGCTGTTGGCAGATGCTTGCGGCTGGGCGCTAGCGAGCGATACCGGTGGGGCGACAGAGGCACATGCGCGCTTGTCACTTGGCGCAGCCAAGACCACAGGGTCGTCCGTTGCGCTAGGCGTTGGGAGGCTTGCCAGGACGCCACGGGGAGCGTCCAAGGGGTCATGGGGCATGGCTGGAAAGCCGCCCATGACATTCTCCCCCACCTGAGTTGGCGACATACTCGGCGCCTTACTTGCAAAATAATCTTCAATTAGGCTCTTACAGGCTTTGAGGTTTGTTCCCCTCTCCCAAGTATTCTCCTCTGCATCACACCCTTGCCATTTCACCAAGAACTCTGGGTGATCCTTCCTTGAGGCATGAATAACCCGATCATCAAGAATAGCTTCGGCACACCTTTTTCCGGTTGAATTGGGGCCTCAAATACTGGGTATTGTGAGTTGGCTCCGTGAAGGATCCTCCGTGTCTTCCCTAAAAGGTTTCAGAAGACTGACATGGAAGACGGGATGGATTTTCCACCAAGCTGGGGTATCTACTCGGTATGCAACCTTCCTAATGCGCCTTTCAATGGACAAAGGTCCAATATATTTTTGCAATAGGCGAGGGTCATGGACCCCTGCAAACAAGTACCGCTTTGGGATTTTGAGCATCACTTTGTCTCCTACTTGGTATTCAACAAAGCGAAGATTCTGATCAGCATGCCTCTTCATCCGCCTTTGGTCTTTGACAAGATAGCTCCGCACTATCTCCAAATTTCTCTTCCATTCTTTTGAGAAGTTAGAAGCACGAGGAGACTTTGACATGTTTGGTGCATTCACGGTGTGTGGGAGTAGTGGTTGATGTCCGGTAACAATTTCAAAAGCTTTTTTGTTTGTACTAGAGCTCTTTAGTGAATTGAAACACAGTTGAGCAGCATCCAGAAGCTTCACCTAATTCTTTTGCGATCCGGTAACAAAGTGGCAGAGATATTCCTCCAACATATCATTGAACTGCTCCATCTGGCCATCAGATTGCGGATGAAAGCTTGAGCTATGACTCAATTTTGATCCGAGGCACTTAAATAGTTGGGTCCAAAAGTCTCTAGTGAAGCGTGAATCGCGATCACTAACGATGTCTTTGGGCAGGCCCCAATATTTGACGACATGCAAGAACAAGAGTCGAGTTGTATCTTCTGCTGATATATATTGAGGTGCTGCAATAAAGGTGGCATACTTGAAAAACCATTCACCACAACTAAGACAGTTGTGAGATCTCCGACCTTGGGCAATCCGGTGATGAAATCCAGAGACACGCTTTCCCAAGGTCTCCTTGGAACAGCTAGTGGTTCCAAGGGTCCCGCTTATGTCAAGCGGTCGGACTTGTCCTTCTGGCATAGTAGACAAGTCCTCACATACTGAGTGACATCATCGACCATTTGAGGCCAATAATATGCACGGCGAAGTAAGGCCATGGTGCGTTCTTCGCCAGGATGGCCGGCACACAGAGTGTCGTGACATTCCGCCAGAAGGGTTCTTCTCAGATCTCCTCCTTTAGGAACATATAGTCGGTTCCCTTTTACCTTCAGGATCCCATCCTCCATGTAGAACTAGCGAGTTTTGCCCTGTCCTACTAGATCAACCAAATACTGTGCAGCAGGATCCTTGATGAGTAGATCCTGTATCTGGTCTTTTATGGTGGTAGCTACTTCACTCCCTCTTAGGGTGGCGAGTAGGCACACTGCTAGGTCAGCTCTTCGACTGAGCGCATCAGCAACATGATTAGTCTTCCCACTTTGGTACTCCAGGTTGAAGTGAAATTCTGCTAGGATCTCCTGCCATCGGTCCTGTCGGCCATTCAGCTTCGGTTGGGTCATGAAATGACTAACAATTGTGTTGTCTTTCTTGACCACGAACGGGGATCCCAACAGATAATGCCTCCAAAGGCGTAAGCAATGAATGACAGCCAATAGTTCTTTCTCATGGACGACATAGCGCCACTCTGCATCCTTTAGCTTCTGACTCTCGTATGCTACGGGATGCCCGTCTTGTAGCAAGACCCCGCCAAGAGCATAGTCGGAAGCATCCATTTGTACCTCGAATGACTTGGCCAAATCAGGAAGGGCCAAGACGGGCTACTAGACATAGCCGCTTTTAATGCGTTGAAGGCCTCTGCTCGTCTAGGACCCCAATCCCAAGGCGCGACCTTCTTGAGGAGTTCTGTCAATGGCACTGCGATAAGGTAGTAATTCTTCACAAATCACCGATAGAAATTGCATAGGCCAAGGAACTCCCTCAAGGCGTGGATATCATTGGGTGGCGGCCAATCTGTGATGGCTTGGATCTTTTGCCGGTCCATCTTGATCTTCCCTTCCTCAATGACATGCCGAGGAAGTCGATCTGTTTTTTAGCAAAGGAGCACTTGTATAAATTTGCGTATAATTCATGCTCCCGCAACCGGGATAGGACCTTCCGCAAATGCTCCAGGTGTTCTTCCAGTGTTTGGCTATAAACCACAATGTCATCCAAATAGAACACCACGAATTCATCAATATACTCTCGAAAGACTTGGTTCATCAGGGTGCAAAATGTAGCCGGAGCATTAGTCAAGCCGAACGGCATAACTAGGAAGTCGAACGACCCATATCTTGTCACATAAGTCGTCTTGTGTTCATCGCCTTCTGTAATCCGGACTTGCCAATACCCTGTCTTCGGGTCAATTTTCGTGAACATCGTTGTACTCCCGAATCTATCGAACAAGTCCGCCATGAGCGGAATAGGATACTTGTTCTTCATAATGATTTTATTTAAAGCCCGATAATCCATACAAAGTCGTAGACTATCATCATGTTTCTTTTGGAAAAGCACAAGGGACCCATATGGGGACTTGAAGGGTACAATGATCCTTGTGTCTAGCATCTCCGTCAATTGTCTCCGAAGCTCCGTGAGTCCGGGTTGTGACATTCTATAAGGTGCCCGGGCAGGTGGCTTCGCACCCGGCACTAACTCAATCTCATGGTCCACAGTGCGCCTAGGCGGAAGTCGCTTTGGCATCTCCTGTGGCATGACGTCTTCAAATTCCAGTATAGCTCCTTTACGGGTGTAGGAATGGGACCCTATGAGCGTTCTACCTCTTCAAAGCATAAGGTAGCCAGGAACGTAGGTTCATGTCTTTTGACTCCCTTCTTCAGCTGCAAGGCCGAGATGTTCTCAGCGGCCATTTTTATGGGCATGCACGGGATAATGCAGGTCTTGGCCCCATTTGCTCCCATCATCAGAAGCATGTCCGCATATGGTACGGGCATGATGTTGGTTTTCCTCAAGAATTCCAGCCCAACTATCAACTCGAAGTCATTTATGATCACCACGCGCAAGTTGAACTTTCCTTCATAAGGACCCATATTCACTGGTACTTCTTTGGCTATTCTACCCACTGGCTGAGGAGGTGAGTTGATAGCTTTGACATGACCTCTGCCCTTTCCTACAACTAAGCCAAGGTGCTCCACCTGCGTTGAGGCCAAGTAGTTGTGGGTAGCACCTGTATCTATCATTGCCTAATGGGCTTTCCATTTACCTTCAATTCAACGAACATCAAGGTCCTCTCTTGTTTAGGAGGAGTCCCTTTATTCCTTCTTTTTCCTTTTCTTGGGGATTGGGAAGGGGTCCTTCTTCTTACGGATACCAGCACTGGTTCCCGCTAATGCCTCAGAAATAGAACCCACAGTTGCATTGAGGGCACCGACTGGTTCGGTCTGATCCGCATCGTCTGCTTCATCATCCGTCCCATCATCATAAGCTTGATGGGCGTTCATCTGTGCATGTGCATTCGTTATTCCAATGTGGCCCGCCGCAATGACGACATCCTGAGGGAGGCTTTCTTCCCCGATCATTGTTGTTTGACGCAACACTGTTGCTGCCTGAGGAATGAGCCTTAGCTTTGGGTGCACTCCGATCTCCTCCACTTCTGCTAGGGCCACCATTGTTAGGTTGGCCTTCTTTGTATCCCGCTCGGACAGGTAGTTGAGTCTTATCCTTCCGAGTTTCCACTTGATAGTCCCCAAGGCATTTCGCTGCTTGGATCACCTTGGGTAGGGTATCTACTCGTTGTCTTTGCAGCTCCATGCGGGCATAAGGTTTCAACCCTTCTAGGAATATGAAGAGCTTGTCTTTGTCCCCCATGTCATGGATGTTCAGCATGAGAGCGGAGAATTCTCGCACGTAGTCCCGTACTATTCTGGTCTGTCGGAGCTTCCGTAGTTTTCTCCTTGCATTGTACTCAACATTCTCGAGGAAGAACTGTAGGCGTATGGCTGCCTTCAGTTCTTCCCATTTCTCCAAAGCATCTTCACCGGCCCTGATGGCTTCATACTTCACTCGCCACCAGAGCTTAACATCACCCTGAAGATACATGGCAGCAGTTGCTACCTTCTTGGCTTCTTCTAGGCCTCCCACGACATCGAAGTACTGCTCGATGTCGAAAATGCAATTCTCCACTTCTTTAGCATTCCGAGCTCCACTGTATGGCTTTGACTCAGGAATTTTCAGTTTTTGTGCCATGGGGGCGAGGTTCACAGCACCCCCGATTTGATTTCCACCTCCTCGAAGCAAGCCTTGTAGAGCAGCATTAACAACATTGAGGTGGCCTGTCAAGTTGTCTATAGTTTGCTGCATGGCAGTCATCCTGTCTGCCTCATGTGCCCTGTAGGTTAAATCCTCAGCACGCTCCTGTCGGAGGTCCTCGAATTTACCAAAAATTCCGGCTGCCTCAGTAGCTGCTGTTTGCCGGTCTCCTTCAGAGTCGCCACTGATGTTTTCTATGTCAACTTCGACTTGAATCACTCTGCGGTCCAGGTCGTCCAACCTTTGCACTAGGCTGGTTTGTAGTTCAGGCACCGTATTTACAATGGGTCGTAATACGTCAACCGTCTCTTCAATGTCCGCAATGCGTTCCTCATGATTCACCATGGTAAAAAATAGTGGTAATGACAATGCGTTCCCTCGTCCGATGTCGAGCCTAGGCTCTGATACCAACTATTACGTGGCGCCTTCCTGAGGTTCCTTGGAAGGGCGACATAAGGCTAAGCAACTGATGTCAGTGCAGCTGCTGTCCGCCAACTGAGGTCCCCTCCGTACGCTAGACGAGAGTGTTAGTGCCGTACGGGAAAACCGATGTTAAGAACAATTGAGAGAACAATAAAGAGAATGGAAAGAAAGCTCGATTGCATAAATGAAAGTTATTACAAAAGAATGCAACACAGTGTCTAGGGGGAGAGACACCAGTACAAAGAATTGCTTGCTAGAAAGTTTTGATTGCTTGATCCCCTAAAAATGCTTAAAAAAAATAAACCAAAACTACAAGACTTGACCTAACTAAGCTAGAGGAACATAATGAAATTACATGGAATAAAACTACTCTATATTTACAATGAAAAGAACCTAGTTTCCTACAAGATAACAGGTCCGTTGTCAGCAACTTTGTCTTTGGCATCACGATATGTGCGAGCGACATTATCTGCGCGCACGGCGCTGTTGGCAGCTGCTTGCGGCTGAGCACTTGCGAGGGATATCGGTGGGGCGACAGAGGCACATGCGCGCTTGTCACTTGGCGTAGCCAAGACCACGGGGCCGTCTGTGGCGTTAGACATTGGGAGACTTGCCAGGACGCCACAAGGCGCGTCCAAGGGGTCATGGGACATGGCTGGAAAGCCGCCCATGACAATTAGTATGAGAGATCTTTTTGCATTTTTTAAAATTTCATAGAGGGTTTAGTAAGCATTTGGACAACATTTGGTTGAAGTTAGAAAAAAAAGAATATTTGAAGTTGAAATTTTAAAAGTATATTGGAACTTCATGTTTGCTTAAACATTTTCTCACCGTGTTTAATTTTACCATATACTAGGAAGGATGGGACGTAGCTATCAAAGGAAACACAGCAAAAACTAAAAAAGGAAGATGATGTAGGAAGCAAAAAAAAGTCGACTCTACAACTTCACAACACTGTACGAAAACACCATGCTCAAATCTAGGTGAGTCACAACTAGCAAATCCCGGTTACAGATAAAAGGTAATAACAGCTATTAATATACAGATAGGTTTCCTTATCAGGTCCCTTCAAGATTTCAGTAACGCCTACCACCAGACGTTGACATTAGGATCCGATTTGGCTTTTTCCCCCTCTTCCCTGCAGCATCATTTGATTTAGACGCATTGGGACCTTCAACAGCTTTTGCTTTGGACGTAACATTTGCAAAGGACAGGCTTCCAGAACTCCTTGTTCCTGAGAGAACTGAAGTCCACAGGTTATGAGCACTAATCCCACATAAGCAAACGAAACAAATAGCATGTTTACAGCAAATTGTGATGAAAACATGATAAAGAGGAATTGAGATTATAGCAGATATTCAATGTCAAAAGTCAACTATGAGAGTTAAAAAGATACCAGATGCAACAGTAGAATCACGTCTGGGCTCATCCATCTTCAGCGCTGGAGGATCACATCCAGCAGCAAAACCAAGCTTTGCAACATTGGAGAACAGCTGCTTGCCTCCGGGCACTAGGGAGCTTGATGATGTAACAGTCGTACTCGTACTTCCCAAAGCTTATCACAAGTACAAACACAAGAACAATCATTTCAACTAACGGGATAACGGCTAGCACATAGGTTAAGCAATATTATAAGAACTTCAAAAACAAAGGCCAAATCTACCAAGGCTTTTGCAATCATGAAGAAGAGATAAACAGTTAATAGCGTCGGTGTCAATACTGCACAAGGCAAAAGTCAAACTTCTGAAAAATCCACCAGTATTCAAGCTCAATTTAGCTTCCGGCAGTAACCATTTTCTATAACGATTGAGTCACATAATTACTAGTAAGAAAGTGATTGTATGTGTTGATAAATAAAAGTTTGTTCTTTCTAACAGCTTAAGCTTTTAGATGATATGATCACATACTTCACCGCCACCCATTATCAAAAATGAATTCACGTGCTTGGTCCGTGAAATTGAATCAAATATCGCAGGCAAAGGGGCGTGTTGAAGAGACAATTAAATAAAGAAAAGTATAATATCTCTAACAGCTTAAGCTTTTAGATAAGATATGTCACACACTTCAACAATGTGCACAAATTAAGCACTTCATTAGATGAAGATTATGCACTTAAAGGAATATAGTTGTCTAATAACCAACCAAGTAATGGTATGCTCATCTTCCACTTATATTTAGACTGGGAAATTAGCAGATATACTCCGGGATGGTTAAAATTCCAAACCACTTAAGATGACAACATAAAACCCATTTACATAAATAACAATTTTGACGTACCTTCGAAGTCATCGCTAGTGAAATTAGGCTGTTCTGTGTAAGAAGGTCCTGCAAAGCTAAAAGGCAAAGGCTCTAAGTGCATGCCAATGGCTTCAGCTTTAACTTTTTCACGCAGCTCCTGGAAAAAGAAAAATATCATCTTTGAAGAGTTTCTCAAAAAAAAAAGGAATCATCCAAACGAAGTTTCTTATTAAATAGTGTGCACTATCAAGTTGGGGTATCATGAGAGCGTAATCGATGCTGAGGAGAAAGAGATGTGAGCAGAGCATTAACAAGCTGTTTTTCAATACAAGCCATCCAAACCTCTATAACGACCTCATTCCAATCTAGCCAAGAAAAGGGATGGCAATGGGGCAGGGCCATCTATAGCTGAGTAAAAGGATAGCAATGTACTCCCCATTAAGTTAGTATTTCTTCTCTTTCACCGCTTTACTTATTTTTCTTCCCATCAATTTTTTTTACATCATTTTGTATTCTTTTCTTTATTTTATATAAGATGTGAGAGCATTTCTAGAGGCTTTATAAGTCATCTCTTGGGCCCAACTGTCCATCTTATTTTGGGTTAAATGAAGTAGGATGGATTACGGATTTCCTAGTATAAAACTATCAGTTAAGGACTGGCTTAATGGTTTTACTTGTCAATCTTATTGTGAACCAGAGCAATTCATGCGTTTTTAATCTTATAAAACAAAAGGATCTAGTTACATACTAAAGGTAGACTGTGGAATCCTACACATTTTCTTTCTAAAAAGTCCCTTCTGATCTTCAACAGGTGTTCTTTCTAAAAAGTCCCTCCACTGATCTTCAGCAGGTGTTATTTATATCCTGCACTTGAATCTTTTAGCACTTTCCGTTGTTCACTCTGGGATTTCCTAAGCATCATAAACACATGATGCTAAACCATACAATTGCACAAGAACAGAAAAATCAACTGAAATTCTGATGAGAAGCATGGCTACAAACCTTCTTTGCTAGCCACTTCCTTTGTTTATCCCTACTTTTGATCTCCTCCATAAATGGAGAAAGTGCATCCATGGGCAGTATCTTGCTGAGATCAATTTCACAGAGCTGAAAATTACAAGCGAAATAATTAGAGTGAACCAAACAACTAATGAAGTAAAGTCAACACACTTCTAGAAATAAGCATCACAGCAAGTACCTGAAATGTTGTTGTCAAAGAAAAATGACTTAAGAAGCGGTAGCGCCTTCTCATGGCCTCAGATTGCGTCACAGACTCCATTTGTAATATCTTCCCACTAATTCTGTATCAAAAATTTCCTCTTCTTAGTGGTTGCACAATAACAAACGGCATATGCTCAAACATATTCAAATACACAGGTATATAATGTTATTTTCAGGTAAGCATGGTATTTACCACCCTTTAGCCTCTGTCCCTCCCCACTGGTAAACCTATTCCCTCTCTCAGCTCACAGCACAGTTCACCTCACCCACCTACACCAAAACAAAAGAAACCTGTCACAGCAAGCGGCAACTCTGTGCCTTTTCTAACTCCCACCTATCCATCCTTACCCTTTGTCATACCAAATCCATCCTTCCTATGGCCTTCGCAAGCCAAAGGAAATCGCCATCCCCAACCCTTCTGGTCAGTTTACCAGAAGCACCTACAGTTCCTCTAGAATATGTCCAAATTATATGACTCCCCTACCCAAATTCACTTTGAATCACCGTTCGAGAACTGAAAATGAAGCTAACCACCTTCTGTAGTTCTGTTACATAGGTGAGAGAAGGTAAAGGGGGTTGAAATGAGATTTAAGCTGAAACTTTGAGGAGGGGACTCTCCCCTTCATGTCATGAGTAAAGCCCTCTTTACCTTTTTATGCAACTTAGATAAATTGGTCTAATAATCCCCACTTCATATCTTGGGAAAAGGGGCCTTATAAAAGATGCATACATAAAAAGGTAACCTTTAAGGGGCTGGAGGGACATTAACACAAACCTCACTGTTCTTACCCGCAAGAACATAGGGTGAGAAACATTCATATTTCCCCCAATGTGACCTAAGTTGCGATAGATTCACCAGTTTCCTGGTTGTGCCAATCTCATAACCAGTCTAAGATGAAACCAAAATTTGACGAAGGATGAAATTGCACAAGCTAGATATGGTGAATAATAAGGATAAAGTTGAGCAAAATAATTAACCACTACAACAACAACCCAGTGGAATCCCACAAGTAGGGTCGGGGGAGGGTAGTGTGTACGCAGACCTTACCCCTACTCCGGAGGAGCAGAGAGGCTGTTTCCGATAGACCCTTAGCTCAAAAGGAAAAAAGAGCCAAGAAAAGAGGGAAAAGAAAGGGAGGACCACATTCAACAGACTGTTGACACTACCAGCCGGTCACTCTGTTCTCGCCTGCTTTGCTGAAACATTCCTTCATTTTTGCAGAAATTCTCCCCTCAGTGCCCCTTATAATTCATACTCACACCCTTTGAGACCCCTTGCACACCATAGCCCTGTGCAAACTCCTCTACACCCCAAGCTTAGCATATCCCCTGCTCCTTTCCCAGTCACTATTCACTATCTCTGTCCCTCCCTAGAACTTGTCGTAACCATTTTTCTTCCTATGTATGATTCAGATGCATCACGTCCTTCCTTTGCTTGCCGAGATCGCCAAAACCTCCCCCTTCACACAGCACCTCTTCCAGAATCCCTTTCTGAATTAGCTGTTCTCTGATGAAAAGTGAGAATTGGGGCTTAATCTGTTTGTTGGCTTGCCAGCTATCTAGCAAAAGAAGATTTTTCAAATTGTACCTCCAAACTTTGTCCAGTAGGCCACATGTGACAAAATAGAGCTAGGTTTTAGTAGCCAATCGCACCAAGGACCATCCGGAACAGAAGACATCTATCAAGGACGAAATTGAAACCCCAGAAGAATAGGGACGAAATTGCAACTTCCAGCAAGGAGTAAATCAATCCACATAAGACATTTGTACAAACTGATCGTTGCCTCCTTACATCACGGTAAAGTATAGAACAACCTAAATGTATCAAAACTGATTTTGATGGGTCCTCAGGTGTGCAGTTCCTATGAAACCGACTAAAATAGAGATCCCTTTCGCCAAGGTCAAAGAGAAATGAACAATCAAAAAAACAAACAGAGATCCCTTTGCCACCTATAACTGGAAAATACAGCATAACTTACTATAAGAATGTAATTAGCTTTCAAACCTGTTAGGAAGACTACCATAGCCACCGTAGTAATGCAGAAGACACTTCATGCTTAGTGGATGAAGAATAAGGTGCTGACCATCAACTGCCTGAAATAATCAGGAAAACATAAAACATGTATAAAACTGTGCATTACATATCTCTCACACACAACAAAAAGAAAAAAGAAAACTATTGACTGAACAGAAATGTTATGCTTAGTTTGAGTTCACAAAAGAAATTGAGGCAGCAAATTATCAAATGTATGCTTAGCTTAAAACAACAACAACACACCCAGTATTATCCCACACCGTTGGGTTTGGGGAGGGTAGTGTGTACGCAGACCTTACCCCTACCTAGCTTGAGACAAGATTATGCTAGGATGCATAAAGGAGTTGTCGCGGAGCTAAAGGGAAGAAGCAAGCCGAAGCAGAAGAAAGCATGAGAAATGACCCCAGGCAATTAATTGGACCATTTGAAGAAGAGGCATAAGAGGACCTTTGAAGGTGTCAATAACACACATTCACACGTGGAAAGTCTGTCACTCTTTTCGGTCTATTTTTGAAGCCAAAGCATTCAAGTTTCTACGAATGATCAGATGACCTTCACGGAAAACAATATCTTTGTATGGTACATCTATATTTTTGCATACATGGGCTTCCCATTTCTGTGAATGAAATCCCATCACTAGGTTCTACAACATACAATTTTATCAACTACATGCGTTGATATATCAAAAACCTAGTAGCACACAAAATTAAGAACGGAAATTTCTTTGTGGAAAATGGCTTTACCCTACTTTACCTGATGTATTTAAGTAAGGGAGACTATCTATATCTATATCTACATATAGAGTTTTTGATCAGCAGCTAAAACCCCACTGAAGAACTTGTTCATGAAAAGGTAGATTCAACAGAATGAAATCAATCACTTCAAAACAACAATAAAGTCTGAAACTTGTTCCAAGTCTTCCCAACCACCTGCAACAAACTGAGGCCTGAAAACACTGGAAAGACTTCTCTTTTATACCTCCCTTCAATTCAACAATGTTATGAAGCTCGGGTGAGGGTTAAGTACCATGCGAACAGCAAAGAACCAAATATCCAACAAAAATAGTGATCTTAGAGACCAAGGTTCAAATTCCAAAAAAAGAAGAAAAAAAAGCTTCGGGATGTTTTTCCATCTGCTAAACCTTGATGGACATGGTTACGGAGTACTTGTGCTTGGCAGGTCCTCGGTAAAATAGTGCACACCAAGCTGGACATGGCACCATCATTATAAAAAAATATTGATCTTTGGCAATTTCATTGGTACCTGCCAAGCACAGATGATCTTACTACTTTTGTTGTTAAGTATGCCGCAGTCGTTGAAGAAACGGATTATTTTCTTCTTACAAGGTCTAATCACCGCATGAGCTAACTTTTAGTATGAGTTAAACTCAATGTCCATTTGCTTAACGATGTATAAGATCTAGATTCATCCCTATTCTTTGTTATTGAATAGTGGCTACCATGCTATGTTGTCTACTCTCCAAATGTCCAACCTTGAAGTGAGGGGCAGGACCAGAGGAGGGGGGAGGGTTTGTTAAGTGTCTCATATTTGTAAAAAAAAAATTGGTTGTTGCCTCCTTATATATTTCTGGGTGAATCCTCACCTCATGAGCAAGTTTTAGGGGTGACGAGGCGAGCTAGGCCAAATGTCCATTTGCTTAACAATATACATGCATCTAAAAGTAATACACAAGTACTTACATAAGAAAGACAACGTAATGATTAAGATGTTCTTTTTTTTGAGAAGGATTAAGATGTTCTTTTGAAAACATGACAAGGTTTGAACTGAGATGTTCCCTCGAGAATATGGCAGTTTGAATTTCACATACTTACAGAAAATAAATACTCACAAAAAGGTTATTTAATCATTCCTCCCCTATGTATATGGTACCAAAAAATATGATCTGCAATTAAATTCACCTGGTAGAAACTGTAGGAATGGATCTCTTCTCTGTCCGTAATGCCACTATTATCTTTCTGTAGGCTCTTGTTATTGTCATATAAGGTCAATGAAGATCCAACACAATCTCCTACTGATTCAGCATCTGCAGCTTGAATAAGCTTAGAGTCCCTCACTGCCTTATGGAGAGTTGATTTCTCCTGCGATATCGGCTTATCAGTGGAATGACTGGATGGCATTTCTGGAGTAGATTGACCAGCAGACGGGGTCTGAGAACTTTCTGGTAACAGAGATCCACTAGGACACTTTCCCAAATAATTGTCTCTGCTAGTGTTGTTGTTTTTGACAGCAATGTGTTGCTCATTCCAGTATATCTTCCTCTGCTCCAATTGTTCCATTGCGGCACAGACAAAGGGAAGTTTCTCCATGTCATCAACTAGGCCTGAATCTGCTCTAGCTAACCAACTATCAAGATCAGACATTGCCTCTCGGACAGAAAGGTCGACATCTGAAGTAAATGTGAACTTAGAAAAGGACTTCTGAACCTCCTCTGTATCACCAGTGCCATCATTATTTTTCAAAGATAAAGTAAATGAATCCTTGTGGCGGGTCAAAAGGACAAACTCTATGGCATCACCAACACGATGTTGCTTAACGTTCTCAATTTGGATGGTGTACAAATCCTTCGAAGATATCATCATAAAGCACAAGGGACATTTCTTCTTGAAATCGTCTTTATGCTCGCCGTCTTCATAGATCATTAAATATTGCATAACACAAGGAAAACAAAAGATATGACCACATGATGTTATCTGAGGACACAAAGGATCCTCTAAGCATATTGGGCATTGCACATGAAATGGAGTGGAATATCTCACACAAACAATATCCTCCCATTGTAAAATTTTGTCCGGATCCATTGAGTCAGGCGTGTAAGTGCCTGAATCCAACATAACAAACTTGTAGTTTGCTTGGAGAAACAAGTCTTTGTTGTAAGGCTTTCTCTTCATGTATCTCCTTGGAGGAGGCGCCCTAGTTTGTGGACGAGAAATGGGATCATAATGAAAATTCAGCAAGTGGTTGCCACTAACCATCTGGGTTCTTCTTGGAGCTGAGCGTGTTGCAATTCCTTGAGGACTGCTGGAGCCAAAATGGTCGCGTCTGCTGGAAGGATCAACGGTCCCAGCTGATTTCCCTGGTTCATGCAGTGAGATTCTACCGTTTTTGTGGCGTCCCAAACTTCTGAAACCATCTTGACTGGTACTGAAGTTGTTCACCTGCAATATTTTGGAGAGCGCAAATCATCCAAGTAACAAGCAATGAAATGAACAAATAAGGAGTTAAAAAACAGATCATGACATTTAGCGTCTAAGGGGTGCATTTGTGAAAGAGCTATATAATTAAATGGTTTAAGAGAGGAAAAGTTGTTGTTTGACCAAAAAGTATGGGATCTTTTGTTAAACCAATTACGCGAATAGATAGAGGGTAAATCCTAGTTAAAAATAATTAATTCCATATCTGAAGGATAACAGGAATGGAAAAGTATAGTTGAATATAAATATCGGCAATAATCATGGTCGGATTCTATAGCATGAGAAAAAGACGATGCATTGAATAACATCAAATGACAACAAAATGTAAATAAAGGAAAAGATTCACCCAATCTCGAGCAAGGCAGATCCCCTTTCGTTTGATAAAGTTGAACGATAAACGAATACAAGAATCTTAGGACCCTTTTTCCTTTTGGCAAACCTCCTAAGGTGATAGACCATCTCCTCTCTAAAAGAGGTGTGTGTATTTTTCTTAGAGCCAGACCCCTTTTCGAAGTCCTCTCCCATGCTACTTATACAGGACATTTCTCTTACCTAGCGGTCCTAAACTAGAATACCTAAGTTTTGAGAATATCCTGTAGAATATTCCCCTAAAATATCTAATTGCTAAAGTAGCCGCTTGGGCCGATCCGAGTGCTCGACCTCGACCGTAGCTGAGCTACTCGCCAGTATATTACTTCATGTACGTAACTTCGGCCTAATCGACTCTTAGTCGTCCTTCCTTAAATAGAATTCTTTTGATAAGATTTTGACTCATACAGTTAGTCCCTCCGCCCGTCGGGGTCATCTTTGGGCGAGCTCGATGGGCGGACCTCGCCAGTTTGCAATTTGAGAAATCTGAGCATCTTGGTCGAGGGATGAACCCTTTATGGCGAGGTAAAGACGTGATGCTGCGAAAGGTTTGAAATGACTCGTCATGCATCATTATGGCGCACGTTCCCTATACGTTACGTCATTTCCCGCGCCTCTTCCGTTTTGGAATTAATGCGATGGCGTTTGGCTTTCTCGTTCAGGGTGCCCGTATTCTAATAAATAAAGATAGGAACTTCTCATTTGGGTTGCTGCATTCACCAATCATTTGAAAAACCCCAAGCTTTCCCTTCTCCTTCTTCAAATTTTTACATCTCCATCTCTCTTCTTTTAACATTCCCTGCCATTGTTATCCCCTTCACCTTTGCACTCCTCATCTACGTAACCGAAAAAGAAATGGCTAGTGTATCTTCTAACCTTGATGGGGTCGTTGATCCCGTTGCGTCGGAAATGGATATGCCATCTCATGAAGAAGGGGTAGCCAGTGTGGAAGATGAGAATTTCCCGACTGTGGATGAGATAATTCCACGTTCGGGGAAGGCCAAGTCTGATATCAAGAATCCTCATGACGACTATCCTGAGCCCGTTGTTTCCGAAATGGATGTTGTGGCGCTTGTTGCGTTTAGCGCTAAATGGAGAATTCCTGACCATGTTGAACTCATTCTCGTTGGTAGTGACGTCGTGCAGATACATCGCCCAGGGTATTGTGCATTTTATGCGTACCGTTCGTCATCGGTTACACATTTCCCCTTCCTTCCATGGCGGAGGACTTTTGCCGATATTATGGTATGTGACCGGCTCAGCACTCCCCCCGTATATATACAAGCTTTTCCTTATGCTCATCAAGTACGCGGAGTTGGCCGACCGTGGGATTTTCCTCCGTCATCTGCTTCACCTCTTCGCACCAAGTTTTCACAGGGGTACGATGATACACCTTCGTCACCGTGGGACCAAGGGCCTGGTGGTGAAGATGGATGACAAAACTAATCGCCGCTTTTGGGCCAATATCTTCTTCGTGAGGACAGATATGTGGTGTTGAATCCTAACGGGTTTCCCGAGGAATGGAATTACGCTCGTAAGTGTTTCTCCCAAATGGCTGTTCGTTGTTCCTTTTTGGTGATCTGATCGTTTTTCCTCCCTTCCCCCTCCTTTGTTTTGGGCAGCCGAGAAGGATCCTCTTTCGCTAGTCGCTGATATCTGCGACTGGGTGAGCCGGATTTTGCCTCACACAGTGGGGATTCGTGAGTGGCTGCCGTTTAATGAGAGATTTGGGCACAGACCTTCGGCCGGTGAGTCATTTCGTCTTGCCCTTAATAACTTCGCCCTTCGTTCCGTCCTTTCTTCCCTCTTGTTTTTTTTTTTTTTGCTTAAGCCTCTTTTGTTGGTAGGTCGGAGGGCCTCGAGGAGGGCGAGGGCTCCCACTCCTGCTTTCTGTCAGTTGAGTGCTTTGATCGGACCTATACCAACTGTGGCTGTAAGTGAGTGTGCTCAGGCTGCCGCTACTTCGCCGACTCCGGCTGCTCCCCTAGTGGAGGTTCCGACTTCCACGGTTTTTCATTTGGTGGATGAGTCATCGCAGGGAAAAGACGAAGAGGCTCCGTTGGAAAGGCGAAGGATAGCGGCTGACGGACTGACCGGGGACGAGGAGCCTTCGAGGGGTGAACTCGAGTTGGCTGCGTCCGAACCGGGCGGCGTTCTGATTTGGGCGCAGAGACCGTGCCTCTTTCGGGTGTGGAGGTGGCTTCCTTGGAAGAAAGGGAGAGATCAGAGGCGGTTGCGGTCATTCTGAGGGATGATCCATCGACTTCACAACGGGTTGATGTCCCCTCTTCGGCTAGGGAGAGGGCGAAGGGAGTGGTTATAGATGATTATGAGTTCGACTCTGATGTCGATCCTGAGGATATGAGAATGTTTAAGGAAGGGTTCACCCGGGTCGAGGTGAGGACGGATGGTTCTTCTCACTTGATCGAGATTCTTCGGACTGTGATTTGTTGGAGGGAACTTGGTGCCTTCCTTCGCCCGCCCCTCTTTGCTCTGCCGCCGAAAATAGGGTCATTCGGGAGCTCAGAGACGACGACCTGTCACGGGGCATAGCCGGGATGGCTTTGAGGGTGAGTCCTTTACTGTTTTCTTCGTTTCGCGCCTTCCGCTTTCATTGATTTCTCGCTCTTTCTTTTTTTCTTCTCTCTTTTATTTCTTCAAACTTTTATCCTGGAGATTGAGAGCGCCTGTCGGGAGGAAAAGCGGACTGCAGTTTTTCAGAAAATGGCTTCGAAGTACCGCCGGTATCGTAACAAGTACCGCGAGATGTGTGCGCGGCTCAGAGCAGTCAGCAACTTCCAATCCCTTAGAGAAGAGTGGAACCGGAATGACGAGGACCTGGTGCGATCTATTGGCAAATGCAGCGAACTCGAGGGGTTGCTTATGGCCAAGGAAGAAGAGCTCGAGATGAGCAAAGGGGTCGCGAGTGAGTGTGTCGACCTTCAGGCGAAAGTGGTGGCCCTGCGGGCAGAGCTTGAGCAAAGCGCAATTAGAGTCGTTGGTTGAGTGTCGAGTTGGCGGAGAAGGTGACTGAGTTAGAGGGGACTGAGGAGGCTCGGGTAGCAGCTTTGGCGAGGGCGGTGGCATTGGAGAACTATCTGTGTCCTCAGGTCTGAACGTGCAACCGAAGCGGAAACAGTCGCACTAAGGGAGACTGAGAAGGCACGGTTGTTGGCTCAGACTCCCTCTCATGTTTTTGCCTCTCCCGACGTCCCTCGCCATTTATACGAGATGTGGATCCATGATGAGGCTCCGCGGGATATATACAAAGACTTGACGACGACGGGGAATGTTCCTGAAGCCACTTTCGAAGATGCTCGTGTTAAAGCACGTGAAGCCCGGCTTGCCTGCGGTTATGACCCCACGACACCGGGGACCGGTGAAGATGAGGAGGTCGAAGACGGGCTTGCGTCCAATGATGAGTATGCTAATCAAGTGGGCGATGGTGGAGGTGATGTTGCTGGACCAACGGGGGAAGGCGGTGATGGCGTGGGTGGAGATGATGCAGCGTGAAGCTTTTGCATTTAGTTTTTTTTGTTCTTTTCTTTGTCTTTCCTTTTTGTGGGGGCGCCTTTTTGGCCCTTTGTACGATGTTTATTTTCATTAGAATGGAATAGCTGAGTTTTTTTGTTGTACGTCTTTGGCTCCTCTCTTTTTTGGGTGTTTTTCTTTGCAGAAGTCCCTGATTCTCAGTTGGTTCGAACGAGGTCGAATGTTGATTGTTTCGAACGAGGTCGAATGTGAGTCGATTCGAGCGAGGCCGAATATTTGACTCTTTAAGTGGTTCGAACAAGGTCGAACGTTAATTGTCTCGAACGAGGTCGAATATGAGTCGATTCGAGCGAGGTCGAATGTTAGTCGATTCGAGCGAGGTCAAATGTTACTTTTGTTTGATGATGGTCGGGAGCTGCATGGGCGTAAATTCAAACGAGGTCGAACGTAACCCGTAGTTAGTTCGAGCTAGGTCGAAATTAACTTGTTTAATTGATGATGGCATGGGACCGCATGGGCATGAATTCGAACGAGGTCGAACGTAACTCGTAGTTAATTCGAGCGAGGTCGAAATAAACTTGTTTAATTGATGATGGGACGGGGGCCGCATGGGCGCGAATTCGAACGAGGTCGAACGTAACCCATAGTTAGTTCGAGCGAGGTCGAAATTAACTTGTTTAATTGATGATGGTCGGGCCGCATTGGCGCGAATTCGAACGAGGTCGTATATAACTCGTAGTTAATTCAAGCGAGGTCGAATTTAACTTGTTTAATTAGCGCAACGTCGCTTTGGCAAAAATGCGGGTGAGCTTCACGTACTTAAGCTTTGCCTTCATATATCAGAGAGATTTACATGTTTTCCAGGCTGGCAATCCAGTCCCAGTCTATATGGCCTCTTGGCGTCCTCGGATTTTTTTCTTCCGATGTCGCAACTGATCTTTTTTGGGGAGGCCGAAGCGGCACACAATATACTTTTTTTTATACGACGGCGATTGTTCCCTGTTCGCGTATCTGGGAAAATGCTCCTGCTTCTATCCCGCTCAAAAAAGTAGCTAGTTAAAATTAAATGAAATTGTGTTTTACCTCAATTTGATCGGTCAACGAGTGGAGGGGAGCGACCATGTTCCCTCTTCCGGTCATGCTTTTGGTGGCCGTTATCAGTTTGGCAAGGTCGTTTGCTCCGGCATTCTGTGCTCGAGGGATTTGGTCAAGTTGGCATTCATCGAACTCGGGCAACAGCTTGCACATCTCGGCCCGGTAGTTTTGCAGTTTTTGTTCCTTGATTCCGAAAGTCCCTGTGACTTGATTGGCAATGAGTTGAGAGTCGCCTCGTAGGACGACTCGTTCTGCTCCGTACTCGAGTGCTAACTTTAGATCTGCAATCGCGGTCTCGTGCTCGGCTTCGTTGTTAGTCATATTTGGGCCTCTTATGGACTAGCGAATTACTTCGCATGTCGGGACCTCGAGTTCGAGTCCCAGCCTCGATCCTGGCGCGGTTGGGTTTCAATCTTGGGTGCACAAAACTAAAGGATACATAAGTCATACCATAAACGTAAAGGTAGGACAAGTTTATCATTTCAAAGAGTCACACAACAAGCTATCATCCCTTTCTAAAAGAGAGAGCAGCATATATAAGATATAAGTTGATGTCTAACATTAACATGGCAACAGGATTGGGGACGTGCTTAGTGCATAATGGCCGTAATGCTACTCTAACAATTTACACTCATGACATACCAAAGCCACTACTACAGTGAAACGTTGTTTTCACATTGACATCAAACATAATTTTAATTTCTTGCTTTTACAAAATCTTCATAAGTCATAACCTCATTCCGTTAGCACCAATAACATGCTTTCCAACATTATGCAGCAACAACATAATCCACTAAAAATTTGTAGGACATCTCACACATACATGCAAAGATCCAATCTTAAATGGTCTGGCTATTTCAAGAGCTTGCCTACGAATTACTCAAGTTTGGATTTGTAACGAAAGGATGACGCCACAATGAACAAAAAGTGGAACCAGAATTGAATTTAGATCTAGAGGAAACTAAAATTTTAACTAGAAAATCCCCACAGACGACGCTAAATTGTATGACCAAAAAGTATGGGATCTTTTGTTAAACTAATTACGCGAATAGATAGAGGGTAAATCCTAGTTAAAAATAATTAATTCCAGATCTAAGATGGATAACAGGAATGGAAAAGTATAGTTGAATATAAATATCGTCAATAATCATGGTCGGATTCTATAGTATGAGAAAAAGACTATGCATTGAATAACATCAAATGACAACAAATATAAATAAAGAAAAAGATTCACCCAATCTCGAGCAAGGCAGATCTTAGGACCCTTTTTCCATTTGGCGGACCTCCTAAGATGATAGACCATCTCCTCTCTAAAAGAGGTGTGTGTGTATTTTTCTTAGAGCCATCCCCCTTTTCGAAGTCCTCTCCCTTGCTACTTATACAGGACATTTCTCTTACCTAGCGGTCCTAAACTAGAGTACCCAAGTTTTGAGAATATCATGTAGAATATTCCCCTAAAATATCTAATTGCTAAAGTAGCCGCTTGGGCCGATCCGAGTGCTTGACCTCGACCGTAGCTGAGCTACTCGCTAGTATATTACTTCATGTACATAACTTCGGCCTGATCGACTCTTAGTCATCCTTCCTTAAATAGAATTCTTTTGTTCAGATTTTGACCCATACAGTTGCAAAATGAAAAATTTTACCTTTTTGGAAGATCCACCAATAGCATGTGATGTAGTAGGAGCCATGTTTCCTGAGAAAACAAAAACTAAAGCATGATATGGAGAAAACATCTACATTGGGCAAGCTGAAGAGTACTATGATAGAGGTACCCATTACCTTGAAAAACAGAGGAAAAGGAAAACTCAACTGAAAAAGAGGTATGACGCAAGAAAAATGCAACAACATGACATTATAACATAGGCAGAGTTGAATTAGGTAAAAGAGCATAATACCTGAGAAGTTGTCGGAGGAAATTGAGGGAGAATCGCCGAGTGGGCGAGAGGGTTCTTGTTGCTGTTTAGATCCATGATTGGAGTTAGGGTTTGGAGAGCTTGGGGAAGAAGAAGAGGAAGCCGTGTGATTGTTGCTATGGGCGGACAAGATGGACATGAAATTCCCACAAAGATTTCTTGGGAGATTATAGAGAGCGGGGGTTACTGCTGTTGATCTTTTCGGGTTTTTGCCTCCGAAGACCCAAATATATAACCCCCCCCCCCCCTCCGCCCCCGCACTCCCATCCCCCGGGGGAATAACTTGGCAAAAACGCCCTTTAGCCATTCCAACAGTTTAGTTAATCAATACATTAGTTCTAACATTGCATTAACTAGTACAAAATAGTTCTTTTAATTATGGTCTCAAGTTAACTCTTATAGGTTATAGTTTAAACACTTCTTTTGTTTTTCTCCCCTTGATTATGAATCCTTGTTATGAATTTTTAAGTATCTTAAAAGTTTTCTAAGATATCATTTAATTGGGCAAATGCACAAATAGTCATTCTCAGGGATATTATTTAAAAATTAATCATTACTTATTTTGTCTTGAAATTTTACACTAAAAATCTTAACCTTAGAATATTTTATCCCAAAAATTTGAACTGAAAAACTGAAATACACTGACTAATTCTTACATAGCGGCCCTTTAGAGTAACTACTTGGTATCATTTCTACCATTTAATTCAATCATGACAAGTAGCAAAAACTCAAACAAAAACAATGTGTAAGGTTTAGTGGATAACACAAGTAATTAATATAATTTATAACTCGCTAAATCATTATTAAGTTTGATTATCCAACACAAAATTATGCCACTCAACTATATGTAAACGAATTGTCTAATAGCACCATGATAGATAAAATAAATAGCATTAACACGTTATTTATTCTGATTGAGATACCCTGGAATTCACTATTGTGGTGTTAAATGTTTAAAAATTTAAACCTCCGGGAAAATGCTCAAGTTTGTAATACCAAATTAATTTCACATAGGTGATATTTTTAATGTCATAACTTAAAATGTCTAAAAAATTTAATTCCTTATGAAATAGTATAACCTTCTATCAGTATTTTAAAAGGTATTTTTTTAGGGTATAAGCCCATGAAATCTATACAATACCAAATTATAATTAAAATAGTTAAACAAATCCTTAATACAATACCATTATGAACAAATTTAGGGTCAGGATTAGTTATCACAATTCACAAAGAATAACCGACGGCAGGACAGCCCTATTTACCTGCTAAAGAAGCACACGTTGATTAAGTGGCCGTCGGTAGGGAAAAGAAGCAACAGCCTGTTGTACTTGCGGGACATGTCCAACTACGGACACCTACCATGAGCTTCCTCTTACACTTGAGGAAGTTGAGAGAGAGATCCTCGCGCTAATCACCTGGCCGCCAAGCTCATGCGCGCTCATTTCACTTCCATGCCACCTCCTGATGATGCACAATATTCTCCTAAAGGTTTGCTCATCTGACCCAGATTATACAAGGAAACCTTCCAAGTATACGCTTGATGCCTAAGATGATATGGAAGAAGCATCCAACCGGAAAGCCTACATGGACTTCTTAGCGAGCACAGCTGGAGGATGATAGCTCCACTAATTTCCAGAAATTACATCCAAATGTAACCCGAGAATGAAGCGCAGGGTAAGAAAGGCGCTAAGGCAAAACAAATGCAAGTGAACAAAAACAATTCCCCTTAGCATTGCTGCCGGGGAATTAGGTAATGCTCAAGTCTCTGCGATGAAAGAAGATAGAGTGCTATAATGCAGCTGACAGAGCTAGTAGACCTGGAAGTTTGCAGAAGCACAGCAGACCCTATAGAACTAGGGCCATTATGGACATTGACGACCACGATGCTTGATTTTCACTTTTGTGTGATTCATTTTGGATAGAGTCTACACCTGTTCTGTCTGTCCTTTTGTTTAAGTGAAAGTGGAAAATATCATTATCAACAACAACCAATTCTTGATCTTTGGGGCATACTCCATCGGAATAACAAAATGAAAAGAAACTGCAAATACAAGTCATTTGCCTCTATAACATTGGTACAATCTGAGGAAATGAAAACGCAAAGCAGTTCGCATGGTTGTGAAGTAATCTAATGCCTCATCCTCCAGATCGACACACTAGGAATTACTAGTCTCAACAATCACCATTACTACTATTCTCAACACACCACTCATCTACAGGAAGAATAACTATCACTGTATTGATCAGACGTCACTTGAGTTAATTTTCATTACTTGCGACGCATACACTTGCACTGTTCTTCACTCATCTCACTATCTCAAGTCTAAATTTATGCAACGTGAAAATGCATTGGGTTGGGACATGCCACTTCCAGAGAAGCCAAAGACTGGAGGTTCTTAAACTGGGCAGTCCCAAAACAAACTCAAAAATACATTCCAGTACCGAACTTTTAGCCATTTCTCTTCAGTTTATGCCATGGATAAGACAGATAATCAATCCACAGCACAATGAAAACAAGAATAATAAAAGAAATCGACCTGCTAGCTAATTTAATCTCACATTACTTAAAGACAGTCACAGGAACTTGGTAATATATATATATACTTAACAAGAGCATGAACGTTAACAATGAGCGGGAAATCAAAAGAACAAGTTCCTTTTCTCATTTGGACAGGGAGATACACACTAGGGCAAATTCCCAGCATTCCGTAACCACTTCGCAGAAGAGCAGATGATGAGAAATCAACATATAAATTCCCAAAAAATGTGTAGTGTATGCTACAGGTAACACCTAAGGAATGGTTATAAATCCCATTAATACAAACGCCTACGACAATCAGCAGCACCGCAGTGGCAAGCCATTTGTCTAACCTTGCCATCACGATCCATAACACTATCCAGCACATAGCCATAATCATATGTGAGTTCCTACAGGGAAACATATACAAATCAATGAGCAATTTAATAGTATAAAGGCTGCTTCGTACTGTTTTCCGTATTATAGTATTGCTCAATAAGGGATAAAATTCCATCTTCTGTTCATTCTTATCCAACCATTCTAAGTAATAAGGGTCAGGCTAGATCTGAAACACACAATCAAACTTGTGCACTTCTGCCCCCAACACTTTGAACAAGCTCCTCCCACTTAAAAATAGGAAAGAAAAGAAATGAGAAACACCTTCCATCAAACCCTGCGAACAGACGTCTTCTCCTTCTCTTGAAGTAAGAAGCCCTTTTTTCTAGCATGTTGATTGGTCTAAACAGTGGGGAGATTGACGAAGATGTTACCCATCGTATTGGAGCGGGGTGGATGAGATGGAGGCTCGCCTCGGGTGTTTTGTGTAATATGAGTGTGCCACCTGGACTTAAGGGCAAGTTTTACAGAGTGGTGGTGACCCATTTACGGAAATACACTGGGTTTGTTGTGTTGTTTTATTGGACTAAACAGTTTACTATAAAGCTACTGCTTTCAATGAGGAGTTCACTAGTTTGGAAGCCACAGCTTCCAGTCAGAGAGTTTCAGGTGAGATGAATTATTAATCTTGAAGCACTAACTTGTTAGAAATTAATTCTATAAAGGTTCATTTTCTTTTTTATATGAATATTTCCAAGCACATTATTCAACTTCATAATAGTGCAAACTGAAGGCATAAACATGGAGAGGTTGTATTTTCAGCCAGTCTGAAGTAGACTTTCTCAAGATTTTGAGGGGCTTTAGGCAGCAGTCCTATTAACCTTTAGAAAAGCTGGAGTGCTTTCTCACTGCTTCCGCACCAAAAGATCCATCTCATGTAACCCTTTTGTTGATATTTTTACATTTTCCATGATTCTGGATCACAATTTTCTTCTCACAACCCCGCCTTCCATTACCACACCAAGTTAACCATTGATGTCCAATTACAAACAAAAAGAATAATTTTTATTGAGTTCACTAAACACATGAGTAACAAAGATTAAGAACCTGCAGAGGTGGTATGTTGTCAGCTGCCATTAGCACCACTCTTGCTAAGCCAATGTCGTGATGGGAGCTTAACACACATTGAACAAATAAATTAGGTTGACAACTATGATTAATAAACCTCGCAACATTGCCAACAGAGACTGCATCAATGCAATATTCTGGCCCTCCATCTGAAGTCTTCTCAACATCGTTCTGCCAATATCCTGGCAAAGAAACCTCACCCAACCGTCTCTATAGAACATAAGAAGATGACATGGATAAGAAAACAAAGACAAACTAAAGGACCAATGCCCTCTACTGCTATTATTATGATTCCTGATCTCTGAGAAAACTGCAACAGCCAAAAATATGAGAGAGCACAAAAGAGTGATGATCTGTACATGGCCAAATCTTTATTTTATTTCTGGAAGCAAATGATAAGAATAAGACTATAGTTATGAAAACGACATACGGCTAATCCTAGAAATGTATATGAATAAGAAAAACGGAAAAGGAAAACTAAGGATTCAAAAATATGAACACTTGCCTCCCTCCCATCCAGTCCTTTCATTGTTTGCAAGCAATCAATGTCAAAAACATAGTTGTTTTCTGCTGCAGGGTCAATATGATCTGTCTTCATTAGAAGACCAATGTATTCACAAATAGTTGCTCCAGAAGGTATATAATCCCATGATCTCACACCCCAACCCTTGTTTGGAGTACGAAAAACCTGCTCCCATTGACAATGAAACATCCACAGAAATAAATATGCAGCACTCTTCTGTATAGAAAAATCTGAACTCTGGTTAATTGACAAGTGAAAGAACCTCAAGCCGATATCTCAATCCTTTCTGAGAAGTGCGGTTGACACAGGCAGGTCCACATCCACAATTTGGACCACATTCAAAAACAACAGCCTTTGGCTCAATAAGTCTACAGAGAAAAATATACCGAAAACAGAAGGCATGTTAAAGAATTCTATTGCAAGTCAACTGCAAATAGGACACTAATAAGCTCTGCACTTTGCTTTCAAGCACCAGACAAAGCCCAATCAACACTTCTCACAAATTAAACAACACTCGTAACACTGCATTATGTTATCTCATATAGTTACACTGAGCTAACGGGCAAGTAAATTTGTCTATCAGAACTATAATAAACCAAATAGATACGAGATAAGTGATATACATATAAAAGGGACCTTGAAATATTTTTTGTTCAATTAATAAAAAATAGTTAATAACAGGGACCAGAAAATGCTTTTTATAATAGACCAGGGACCTTAAAGAATTATTGGTTCTTATATCAGAAACATTTACTGTTTTGTGTCATGGCTCTTCAGGATAACGCCCATTGGCAATGATACGTATGCCTTTAGAGTCTTGGTGACTGCACCAAAGAACCCGCTAAATGAGACTTCAGGAAAGCAGATATCATGTCTTGCACCTATCTTTAGGGCTTATAGAACCATAAAAATGGTCGGTATAACCTAAGGCCCACAAAAGATAAAGCATCATGAGAGAGCAATCAGATATAGAAATTCTTCCTCTGCTTAATTGTGTACAACGAATACACTGATAAAACCTCCTTCCAACTTTTTTCTCCATTAATAAATTGAGGACTTTCATCACAAATGGGAAAAGAAGCAGTTAAAGGAGGTACTCTTGCTGATTCACCAAGAACTCCGAAGAGACCTTAATATATTTATTCTTTCTTTTATTAAGTGAATAAATTTCATTATTGTATACCAAAAAAGTAGAAAACCTACAAAAAGAGATGGTTTTTCTATGAAAGACACCCAATTATTTACACAAGAAGGATCTTCATGGGTGCCAAAAGAAAATATGGGATTGAAGGCTACTACTCAACTCAATAAAAAATCATCTCTACCCCTTCAAAAGCTCTCCCATTTCTCTCTCCAAATAACCCACATAAGTGCTAGTGGACCAACATTCCATGCCCTGTGCCATGTCCTCATCCCATGACCCACATTTCCAAATGAAATGTAACTCCTTGACAATGCTTGGCAATTGGCATTGCCCATGATATACCATACCAAGAATTAAAAAAGGACAATAAGAGGAAAAGGAGCACTAGTTATATGTGAAAGAGAAGATCAAAGTGCAAATAACATAAAGACGGAAACACATAGCATGTAAGCCCAGATAATCATGCATCGACAGTAGGCAATTCTTGTGCCAGTAAACATGTAAAGTTAGCAGCAAAACTGCACAAGTGGATGTTAGAAAACAAGGTAAATGAAAATCATCTTTAATTTAAACTAACATAGTCTGACAAAGGATAGTAATACTGCACTCACCTTCCACCATCTTTGTGAACATAGGGAAAATCAGAACCATTGAGTTTAGCGCAAGAACAAACTCTTGGATCAAGACATGAACCACGACACTTGCATCCTGTGGAAGCTGAAGGGAGCTTTATACCTTTGGCGCATATAATATGCTTGCTATAAGTGAAACCTGAATGTTGTGTAAAGTTTTAACGTCAAAAAGATAGGCATAAATGGATAAAATCATTCACATTGGCAAGATGTTAACGTGCACGACATTGCCTAAATATAAGCCTCAATCAGTCTAAGACCTACAGCAAAAGCTCCCAACTAACTTACTCATATCTCCACTAACTCTACCACTTCCATCAGAAATCCCTTGTTAAACACATAAGACTGACAAGAATCAAGGGAAGTTAAAAATCGGAACACAAAAACACATTTTGGTAGTTCCTGTAGAAATTGATAGAGCTTGGAGGATTCATGCAATAGGTAAGACGGAGACGCGATAATGCAAATTTAAACGGCACAGGAGTAGCATGTGAACTATTTTGGTGGCAGAAAGTGCAACCAGGAACCTTCATCAAGTATCAAAAATCAAGCTGCTATGATCACAATTCAAAACTCAGAAATATTCAGAACCTTAATCATAAATCAATCAACTATACCTCTATCCCAAGCCAGCTGTCATCATCTATATAAATCCTCCATATATCCATTCCGTGAAATATAATCATGAAACCTTATCTTTGTAATTACATGCAAAAGTCTAACTAGACTACAAATAATCTTGACAAATACCAAAACTAATACAAGTGTAACAATAACTTGGTGTTAATGCTAACAAATTAGTATTGCATATATGAACTTTTTCTTAACTATGATTTGTTTGTAAAGAAAGAAGAGATTTGAGAATGAATTGCTTTTTTATTCCCTCAAGAATGTTGGGGTTTATATTGTGCTTACAAGTAATCCCAAAACAGAAACGGAAGTATGCAAGTAATCCTAAAAAAGAGAGGAAAGAAATTCTTATTCCTACTTACACAATTATAGGGATTCTAAACAGTTTCCTCTATATACAACGAATGGGTACTTTGCACATAGATAATTTTCTAACTCTTACCAATACATTCAGAAAAATATGTATGAAAACCAAGAGATAAATAAGTCTTTTAAAATAACTTCCTTCGAAAGATTAAAAACCCTAATCATTTTGGACAAATAACGTAATAAGATAAAGTAAGGAAACAACTGGAAAAGAGTTAGGAGGATGCAGATGGTGTTGCTTTAAAGACAAATACCTTAAAACAAGCATGTAAGGCTGGAAGAATGTCATTGTGTAGGAGAAATACCACTACAGCTTGTAGGTAGGAGATGGATATAACATAGACAACCCTTACCCTCGAATCCAATCTCCATTGCAATAGTTTTTCATGAGAAAATGGTGGCTTTTCACAAAGCTCAACCAGTCATCTATACAAGTTAAATTAAAATGAGCACTCTGAAAATACACAAATATAAGTCATTTATTCTCCAATATAAAGCTTAGAGAAGATATTTTCGGCTGCTGTCTCAACTTGGAGACAACTGCCTCGTTATGTCTTCTCTGCTACCTTATCTTCAGATCGAGCTAAAAGTTAATAGTACAGACAAGTCAAAATTTTCTATAGGTACAAAATGATTTCGGGCATTAACATGAAGTCGTTGCTATTGAGGAAGGAGGTATTAAGAAAGCCATCAGAACAGCATAATACCAAGACATAGGTACTTGCCTGTCGGTGCTACAGGTGGATCATCAACTAAATTGGTAGCGGGAATAGGAATATCCTCCAGCCCACCAGAAATGTCCTCACATACCAACCTATATATTGAAAATGTAAGAGTTTGCCTTCTTTTAATTCAATTCACGATATTAATCAGTTCTAATTTAATTACCCTCTTATTTCAGAAATGGAATTGGGAATACAGCCTCGAGTAAAATGTACCTGCATGCAACAGAATCAAAATAATATGGGAAGTTAAAATTTGATCAGCTGAAGGCAAGGAAGTGGCTGAAGGTGCAGGAAGAGACAAAATAGAAAGAGGTCATTTAGCTACAGGACTTTACAGCGTGACTTAGCCAACTAACAAGCCACTTGCACAACTGAATTTTTAACCATAGGTGCAGCTAGCTCACTAACTGAAGTAGAGATGTTGCTTCAGAGCAGAAAAGGCATATGGACTCTTCTTTCAAAAATAAAGATAAAAAATAGAAAATAAGCAAAGTGGAAAAGCTTTATGAAGTGAGGAGATGAGTAGGTCACACAACACTAATGAACATAAGATAAGGACACCAGCTTCAACGCCCCAGTAGGATAGTAGGCGAGATCAAGGTGACTAGATAATTAAGCTAATTATGATCAGCACCTAAAGAATTCGATTTCTGCATGAAGGCACTTGCATCGTTGATTGTAATAAGCAAAAAGCTAAGGCACATGAAATCCCTTCTCTCGTTGTACTACATTAGCACTTAGCTGAAAATATAAGGCTGTTGCAAGTAGAGTAATATTTTCTATAGGCACTAAAGCTCTAGGGACGGATGCAATCCTAAAGCTAAAGAGAAGCAGCGCACAAAAGAGAATTTGGGGACAGTAAACGAAAATGCCCATGAGTGGTAAGTTCAATAAGTGATATCAGAAGTTATGAAACAAGTAAAGCACAAACTAAGAGTTGCTCGCAAATCCCACTGCATCTTACTGCAAATAAAGAAAAAAGCAGCTACGTAGATAGTATATAAAGGAAATATTTTGAAGAAAGTACATAAAGGAAAGGAGCAACCCATAACAAGTGTCATATAAAGTCTGCTAACTTAGAAAGTGGTGCTTTTGCCCTACAACCATTATAAATATCATTTTATCATATATTATTCATTCAACCAACACTCAAAACAACAAATATTACATTGCAACATTTAGGGATCGCTTGGTTTACGGTCTAGTTATGCAGAAATTATAATGTGGGGATTGTTTATGCGGAGCATAATAATGCAGGAATTGCTACACAATGAAAAAAATGCATGGGATTGTTATGCTGTAAATAGTAACACATGGAGGGATTGCCGAATTTAAGGGCAGCTTTGTCTTCACATACTCTAATCTACTTAGTGGGTGTTTTAACATAAGAATTGTGAAATTCCAAAAAAAGTGGGGAAATAAATTCAAGTTGAAAATTGTATTTGAAAATTAGAGTCGTGTTTGGACATGCATACAATTTGGAGCTATTTTTGAATTTTTGTTAGTGCTTTGAAGTGAATTTTGGAAGAAAAAAAAAATTGGAGTATTTCAAATTCCGGAAAATTCAGAAATTCAACTTCAAGTGAAAAATTGAATTCTTTATGGCCAATCGCTGATTTTGGAAAAAAAAAGTGAAAGAAATAGCTTACGGCTAATTCTTGTATTCTTATTCTAAATTTTATTCCGTAAAAAATATTACACACATTCTCGTATAAGTTATACCGGAACTAGTAACACATCATTTGGTTTGTATCTCCAAAATTGCAAAAAGAGTATGCTCAAAATTTCTGGATATTAAACATCCATTAGGAGAAATAGATTCTTTTGCCCCTAATTAGAAGAAATCAAAGTTATGTAGCCTACCACGAATTCAAAACCACGTGAAAGCTTTGAATTTGGAGGTAACTTTATAAGTGACACAAAAACAATGTAAAACAAGTGAGATCTAGAGAAGAAAGACTTTCAAGAAACAAACAGCTTGAACTTCCAGAATACAAACTCAAGAAACATAGGTATCTACTCATCAGTGAAATTACAAATTCGAAGTTTCTACCTTAAAATAGAAGAGATTCGTTATTTTGCAGTCCCTGAACTCCAAGATAGAAAATCAAAGAGTGCAAAAGGACATTTACTATTTTGGCACAAGAACAAAAGCTTAAAATTAAAGCATAAAATACCACTACAACAGAAGAGAAGTTAAAAAAGGAAAGAAACCTGGTTGGTGGTTAACACAGGTTGTCCCTCAATACGCTTTAATCGGTATTTAAAAACGGTGAATCCAGAAATACCCTTCTCTGCCCAGTAATTTACAACCTGCAAAACAAAGCCAATTTGACGTAATACTTGAATATATCCATGTTTTAACATTTGAACAGCACCCAAATCTTCACCACCATAATTTTGAAGAAAGTAAAAATTGACTGGCACAAACAACAAAAGGCTAAAAAATGACATCGCTTATTTGTTTTCTACACTTTTCAACTTCAAGATTATAAATAAGCGATGATATTATCATAGATAAAGATAATAAACAAAACGCCTAGGGTTCAAGTTTTCTACACTTTTCAACTTCAAGATCATCAAGGTTGGTCCGAGTAAGTGATTTCTTCTTCGTCCTCCTCCTTTTTGTTTCACTGTTTCAGCGTCCAAATAGCAGCGAAATGCTGACGAATTTTTTTTCCCTTCAATTCTTCTTTCTCATTCTTCTCCTCTTCTTCTTCTTCATTTTCTTGCACTGTTTTTTCATTTGAAATGCTGCCAATTTTTTATCAGAATGGTATACTGCCCTTCTTCGTATTTTCATATCCTTGTTCTTATTGAATTTCTTATGTGTTATGTAGTTGTTCTTTTAATAGCACCAAAAGAAGATAGGAAAGACCTGACTCGTGTTTATTCTGCAAGAGTAAGCGAGACCAACAAGATGGCAATTAGATGTCTTTTTTATGACAAGATTTCAAATGGGGGAATCTTACGTCAAAAAAGGACATCTAATCGGTGGTGATCCAAATGTCGCATCTTGTTCTAAAGTTGGGTCGCATGTGAAGGAAGAAGTGAAAGCATTCCTTCAAAAAAAAAGAATTAAAGACTCAAATGCTTCATGAACAAGAACTGCATAATCATAATGATAAATAGAAGAAGGTGACTATGCTTTGTCACTTCCATCAAAATCACAAAAGCGGGGAAGGATGCTTGGTGAAACCTGCCAAGACAAGATTGGTGCAATACAAGAATATGACAATCTTGTATACGAATAAGATGTTCATTTTGTGCTACATGTGTTGTCTATGCAGTATTTGTTTTAATTTTTTTTAAATTCCGCTTCACTTAAAAAAAGCGAGCGCTTTGCTTCTCGCTTTAAGCAAAAAGTTTCCTCGCTTCACGCTCTTCATAACACCGTTGTTTACATACATACTAACTCTAAAAACAATACATTTAAACTAAGGCTAAAGATAGAACAAAGATGGGAAGCTCTGAATGACAAACCTTGTATCAACAAATAGAAATATGTCTCAACTTTTACAAGCACATTCTGCATCTATTCAGAAAGAAATCTTTCAGGATTCAAAGATAAGGAAATTGATTACCTTATACAAGCCGTCATAGGTGTAAACCTTTCCAACATAACTATTCACACACCGATGTCCACGTGTAACCCTAACAGGGACAGATTGCTCCATACAATTCTGCAAATAGAGAGCAAGTCATGTAAATCAACAACTTGACCACGCCTAAAGACATCAAAAAACCAAGAAGCACCACAATATTAACTATCAAAAAGAAAAGAAATTAAACTAAACATTCAAAAAAGCAAAACATCATTAGTCATGAAGATTTTACAATATAAAAAACATAGATAAGTGGAAAAAAATACCAATCAAATCCTAAACAGCTAAGACATTATCCGCAAAACACCACAACATGAACAGATAGAATAATATGTGTTACTATATAAAAATGACTTCATCGAAATCATGAATTTCACCAATGTACTAGTATCGTATTTTAATCATGCCTCTTTAGAAATATTTTCACCAGCTAAATGTGGGAAAGGAAAATCATTTAGAGTTGCCTATTGCTTATTAAAATATCAGAACAAGATCACCAAAATCTCACTGGAAAAAGTTACTGCTGATAAAATATATCCAAGCTTTGTGTTTTATCTCTGGCTTATTTGTTACCCTTGATGTTAATTCAAAAAAATAAAATTCCCTTGTTCAAATGTTTTTTCACAATCCTAACCAAAAACCTCCACAATACACAATTTACAATTGGGTATCTTTCTCACTGCTTATTCAGGTAAATACCACTATTCCACTCTTCCCCCACTTAGCTTATTCTCCATTGTTAGACAAAAGAATTGACAACAAAGAGAACAACATGAAACCTGTCTGACAAACAAGATAGTAGGAAATCAAGCGTTTAATAGTTGACTTACTCCAAAGAAGTTATAATAATTGATTTTATAACAAAACTATTTCACGTTTCTATCACTGTCTCTAAAGCGAAAGAAATAAAAGCGGGGAAACATTTCTTATTTACCACACTAAACACATACATTGAACTGATGCAATGTAAGAGACTCAGTTCACCAGAGGAGAGAGAACAACATGCCCCTTTTTCTAAAAGTCTCCCTTTGAACCTTGGCTGTCAAGATTTTTATGCTTGAGAAACCATAGAGAGAGCATGAAATGAGTCTTTCTTCCAATTCATAAAGTTACTGCCTTTTTTCCATTTTATAAAACAGGTATTTGTCTTGGCACGGATTAAGATGTTAAATTTGACTTACATTAAACAAAGTAGAAGAAAAAATTAATATAACGGCTGAAAAAATTAGTTAGATAGAGAAATAACACATCAAAGTATAAAATTGCAAGTCATATTTCTATAGGAATGGAACGGTAAATGAAAGCAGAGTTGCATAAACTGGGATTGTCAGTTAATCTATCACAAACCCATGACAGAACATAATATATTAAATTCAGAATAAATGAAGCAATACTAACAAAAATAGTTTCAAAGAAAGAAGAAAAATTGCGAACCTTGAGCCCTAGATTACCACGTTCCATGACTTGATCCTTTATTTGGCGCTTGTTACCAAGTAGATCATTTCCACCTTGACCGGTATAGACAACCTCTTCATAGTTGTCTTGGTCGTCCTCATACTGTCCTGATAGGACAATAGATACAGCAAGGGGCACTTTGTAGCCTCTGTACTCCTATATGATGTGAAGGGATCATATTTCAACAGGCGACAACACAAGTTTTAACCAAAAAAAAAAAAATGAGATCACTAGAATGTCTAACTGCAAAAACAGACTAGGCAGTAAAGGACTGTGATCATGAAGGACCAAAATTTCTCTAACAATGAACCAGATAACCGAAATCCTTCATGACACAACTTATCTTCTTTCTCCAAGGCACCACCACAACATCCTTGAATATGTTTGTTTTGAAATTACGCCCATAAATGTTGAGTAAAAAAGAAATTCTCGTGACATTTGGAGGAAAATGAGTTATAAGAAGAAATGAAAAGCAAAACAGTAGTCACTATTCTAGGTAGAGCAAGGAAGAATATATGTAATTCAAGAATGAAATTCTTTTAGCTAGAAAATTGTTTCTCAAACTCAAAGGCCAACTATATACCCCTTTTTTCCCAGCAGTTTGGCCAACATAATCAATGCCGTTTAGCCAATGGTTATGGAATCCAACAACGACCATCTCCGCACGCGAAAAGAATTGATGACCAACATCAATGCCTGCCACAACAAACTTAAACCTATAATTCTCAAAAGCAACTGTAGTCACCCAAAACATAATTGGATGCGAGAACATATCATTAAACCATATAGATTGATTGGATTTTCAAACGTAAAGGACAAGGACCAATATTAATGTTATGCAGGCTTCTAGTAGTTACTTGACATGTAAGTTAAAGGTCTAATCTCTAGATGTGCTATGTTAGAAGCTTGTTGACCCATTCATCATCATCAAAGTTTTCATTTTCTAGAGCTAAAATATGACATAGATGTGTACGTTTGGTCAAAATGCAAACATTTACTTTGTTTGAAAACTCAGATGGCTAATCAATTTTTATTGCATTTCATGCAAAATGAAAAAGTTACATGTTGCAAGAAGTATCTGTAAATCACATTATCAAACTTAAGACACTCCTCTGCATTCACTGTACCAGATTGACCCAAACGCAAGAAATTAGATTTGTTTGATACATGTTGAGAGACCATGTTGGGTCCATGAAATCTGATAAAGAAGGAGAGAACAAATTTGTTTTTTCTTTTCTTGTTTTTCAATTTTGGGTGATATGGTAAACTTCATAACCTCAGACCCTCAAGCCAAGAGTACAATATAGTATTAAATGCAAATACATGTGTAAACACAATAAATAAAAAACGATGGTGCATATACTGACATATTTACTAAGTCAATATTTGTAATGACTTTCAACAAGCTCCCTTAAACTCAAGTTGCTCAAATAAGTTGCCAATAGAACAATCGCCAAAGAAATAGTAATATAGCAGGAACAATCACCAAAATTATAAGGACTAGAAAAACTATGACAAGAAGAAGAACACTTCAACAAAAAGGCCAATCATTATCAGGCAAAAGCTACTTGAGTCTCTACCATCATCATAGAGCCTCTTTATACATGTGAAAATCCAAGTGAGAGAAGAGGAAACTAAGAGAATTAATTGTGTTCTCTTTAGGTTGCGTTGATAAGAGTAAAAGAGGTTCACATACAAATTTTATACCACGCAAGGTAGGAACTACGTTGGATCTAATCGAAAAAGGAAGTAAAGGCTATTATTTGATGGGTGAAAGTAATTGACATTAAAATTTGAGGGCCATCAAAGCAAAACTATGTGGATTATTATTATTGCAATTGCTAGCCTTTATCTGGAAATTAAATATGAAATGAACCACTATTCAATGTAAAATAAAAATATATGTTAAGAGGTAGATATTAAGTGATTAATAAGCATAAAATTTTATGATATTAACTAAAATTCAAATAGAAAGTAAAGCTTCTAGAAGCAGGAAGTTGTTTTTCTGAGAAAAGCAAGTGGAGACTTACAATTCTCAGCCATGCACAAATGACCATCATTTGCTAAATCAATCATGTAATGAAATGTATATTTGCATGACAAGAGTAGACAAACAACCTGGAATGGAGCCAATTTTCTCGGGATTCAAAACCTCCTTTGCCAATATCATCTGCAAGCTTTTCTCGTTAAGAATCAGTAGTACTAAAGTAGAACTACTCAACCGAGCCTCAAATCGTGTATGAAGTATCCACATTAAGGCAAATAAGCGTATTAACACGACCAGGATGAACTTATGAAGCAATACATGCCTTAGAAATCGCTTTTAGATCAGGGCGCTTGGAACTGCGTTTACCGTCATCTTCAGCTTCCTGCACATATGTGTTACAATTTACAAAGCGAAAGACGTTAAGGACTACCATGTTTTGCTTATTTTATCCAAAATGAAGAGGTTAATGACTACCATCATAATAAAAATACAACAAAAATTAAGGCGCGTGGAGATGAACATCATTGTTTGAAAAGCAAAGACACATAACAGGCTATTTTACTTAACGTTAGCTCCTAAGCATAGGCATAAGTCCCAGACTTCACATTTTTAACAATAGATTCAAATACGAAAGATTATAGGTACTTAAATTTGTATAACTTCGGTACATAAATGAATTTCTAATAAGAAAATAGCCATTTAATATGGTATACTATGTGTGCGTAAAAATCAATTTACCTCGGATATGTACATAAAAACTTCCTAAGTCGCCAAATTTTGTTATGATAGGATAACAACACAAGTTATTGTTAAATATTTATAAAGGAAATTTTACAAGAATGTTTGACTTTTGAGAGGTAAAAAAACAAACCATATCATGAGTGCTTGAGGGAGTGTTGGGGCATACAGGGTGAACAAACTCAAGATGTAAAGTGTGCATGGAATAAATACCCACTAATTTTAAGGTGCGTCTGCAATTTAAATAACGATGAGGATAATCAGAGAAACTGGAAATTTACTGATTGAAATCATAAATCAAATACGAGTAAAGGAGCACTAAAAGGACAAATGACTAAAACAAAATTTGAGCGCAAAGAGAGAATAGGATGATGCTGAAGTTGAATTTTGATATGTATCCTGGTTCTAACTACCAATTGTACTTTTCTAGTTTAACTAAGCAGGGTCGGGGGAGGGCTGACCTTAGATTTTGAATGCTTCTTTGTTTTCTGTTCATCTTGAACTCTTCTACATCTTATCTCCTCTTCCTGACCATGGTCAAGAAAATCATTAGCACATAACAGAGAGAGAGAGAGAGAGAGATGCTTTAAAGCTGATTCCTCTCATGTTTTTATGAAATGTACCTGAACGAGATGGAGATAATGCTTGTTAAATCTCCGAACAGTCTCTGTTACCCTTAGATGCGCACTTTTCTCAGTCCCGTCCTCGTTAAGATGGGGACTCTGACTCTGGGAGGCTTCAGCAACCGGATGATGATGATCGTAGGTGCAGTCATTTGGCGGATTAGTCACCGTGACGTCATTATCAATAGCTTGTGACGACATAGCGGGATTATCCACCTTTCTCGCCTTATGAGCCTTTGCTTTCTTCTCAAGAGCTGGGTCGTCGTTGGAGCGGCACCGTGTTAGCTGAGCTTCCTGCTGACTCTGCAAGGTCTTGATTCTAGCACTGCAACGTCTTGGGACCACCACTTCCGTGCAGTCATTGTTGTGACCGGAAAGCTCGGCAACCACCATTTTGGAGATTCTGCTTTTTTGAATTTGTAGGGTTTTAATTTTAATGAATAGCTGATACTGAAAGAGCTGCCACAGTGAGAAGAGCAAAATAAGCGAAGCGAAGCGAAGCGGGCTTCAAAATTCACTTTTTCCCCCCTCAATACTCGTGAGACGCTTCATTTTCCCGCCCAGACTCTTGAGTAATTTTTGTTTTCGTTATGCAAATTTGTAAACTTCTCTCGACCCGTTTGGCTATGAATTTTCCCGCAATATATTTGAGATTTATTTGGCAAACACATATTTTGTCATAGATTTTATTCATATTTTAGCAAAATCACCACAATTGTTGATTTTGGCCAAAACATGACGGTTATATTTTTTAAAATTTTTAAATATTACCCCAAACTTTTATAGTTTGTAAAAGAGCCCACATTTATTACGACAAACTAAATCATGTCTGCACATTGCCTCTTACTAAACTCACGCGTTTGTTTTGCCCTCTATAAAAATAAGAGAGATGACTTCCTATGTGTAATCTTAGTAATGACTTCCTATGTGTTATCATCTTTCTTACTGATTACCTTGTCTTTTGTATATCTTTTCACTTAAAAATTTATCTTTTCAATTTGGGAAATGCATGCTCGTCATGAAGATATTGTTCGTATAATGTGGGAAAATTATATTACATAATAGCTAGTTACAATCATTTGTTTTGGACTGATGGATCTTGTAATATTATTGCAATTTGACGAATTGTAGCAGCTAGTAATTGTGTTTGTTATTAACAGTTAATATTAAAATATCAGGTTATGATTTTAGGATAGTTTATTATATAGTTCATTATAAAAATGATAATTTTGTACCAAACTTATTTATGTTCAGGACTATGTGTAGGCATATAAATTTTAAATCCATAAAAGAATTTAAATTATATTTTATAATTCAAGATATATTGATCCAAATAAATATTATGGGCTAATATAACTGAATTAATTATATAAGTCCAACACATATGGGTTAATAAATAAGTCTTAATCCATTGGGTTTGGCCATTTGATTGGGCTAAAGTGATGAGGCCACTCCATTAAACCCAATATGCCATCTTCCTATAGGCCCAATTTGGTGTCACGTGTCAAATGATGTGGCGCACCAAGTCAAGCGAAAGAGCCAATAGGATTGTGTCACGTGTGCAAGTGACATGTTATAGCCAAAATGCGACCATGTCACACTTCAATTTGATTGGTCAGAAAAAGTTTGTTCTTATCACAATTCCTCCCTTCCACAACTATAAATAGAGGTCTTCATAACCCAGAAAAGACACCAGAAGTTATAACAAGAAGCAATAGGGAGCTCGTTGATCAAACGCTACGGATTTCTCTAAAAGCTACAAGCATTAAAGTTCTAAGGATTAAAAGATCAAGACGAAGATTCAAGAACAAGTTGCAAGCCCTTGGATTAAAAATACGTCAAGAACAAGCTGTAAGCCCTTGGATAAAAAGTACGTCAAGATCAAGATCAAACTTCAAGCACTTGGATTAAAATCAAACAAAATTCAAGATTAAGCTCAAAAGCTCTTTTTATTTACCGTTGAAAAGTAGAATCAGAGGATTCATAGAGATTGTAATACTCAAATATTCGAAATAAAATACTACGATTGTTGCGATATTTTTCGGCTTGATTTTATTTTCTCGACGCAAATTTATTATCTATAAATTCTGGCACGCCCAGTGGGACAATCTCTACCTCTCATCTCAACTTTTCAAACACCAAAGTTCAACAACAATGAAATGGCTTCCAAGAAAATCAACTCCAGTTCAACTTCCGCCAAGGCTGTTAATTCCAGGTTCTATGTTGATGTGGAAAACATACTCGAAGTTAGCTTTGGAAGCTTTGAACCAGTTACGAGGAGCAAAGCAAGCTCGTTAGGACAACAAGCACCCCAAGTGTCGTACGTATCTAGTATCTACCCCTGTTTTCGGATCTTCATCCTCAAAATGATCAAGATCTTCCACAAATGCACCCAAAGGAGGAAGCGATGTTGCTGAAAATATCAAGAAAACTCTTTCTCTGCTTGACCTATCCGGATCCAAGCACTATGCTGTGAAGGAAGGTGATGACGCTTCAAGTGATGGATCCTCCCCTCTTACACCACATAGCGTGAGCCAATCAAGGATCAATTTTTTAAAAATTTCCATGCTACTATCCATCGTCCATGACAATCATGCAAGCCATGGTAACAAACACTTCATATGTGGAGGAGCAGTTGGCAAACTTGACAGAAGCAATCGATGGCTTGATCAAGTGCATGCAAAATCAAGATGCTAGAATCGACAAGCTAACAGATAGGGTGGGAATCTTGATGGAAGAAGAATCCACCCATGCACCTGGAAAATTCCTAGAAGTCCAGGAGATTGATGCTCCCCCACGAGAAGTTGCATCCACTAAGGAAATTCAGTCTCTTCGGAAGGGATGATTCTGATCAATCAACTAAAGGAGTTTATTGAAGGGACTATAAAAAATAAATATGAAGTTGCTTCCAAGTCCTCCTTTACCTATGCAAAGCCGTACACTTCAAGGATCGATATGTTGAAGATGTTTGTTGGCTATCAACTTCCGAAATTTCAACAGTTTGATGGCAAAGGCAATCCAAAGCAGCATGTGGCGCACTTCGTTGAGACATGCAACAATGCTGGGACTTATGGAGATTACCTTGTCAAGCAGTTTGTCTGATCATTAAAAGAAAATGCTTTTGATTGGTACAAGGACCTCGAGGCTGGATATGTTGATAGTTGGGATCAACTAGAGCAAGAATTCCTCAATCGCTTTTATAGCACGAGACGTACTGTGAGTATGATAGAACTCACAAGTACTCGTCAACAGAAGAGTGAACCAGTTATCGACTTTATCAATCGTTGTAGGAATGCAAGCCTCAACTGTAAAGACAGGCTTAGTGAAGCTTCTGGCATAGAGATGTGCATCCAAGGTATGCATTGGGTGTTGCGCTACATCTTGCAAGGTATCAAGCCTAACACATTTGAAGAACTTGCAACTCGTGCCCATGACATGGAATTGAGCATGGCCTCTGCTGGGAACGAAAGGCTGCCCATCTATGAACCTCGCAAAGGGAACGACAAGCAAGAAGTCAGAAAATGGAGCAAGTTTATACCGAGATCTGAAAATAAAGAAGCTATTAATGTCAACACATCACCTGTGAAGTTCGCGACGAAGGTGAGCAAGAAACAGAGTATGAAATCCACTTCGTTTCAAGATAAGCCAAGTGGAAAGTTGACTCTAAAAGAAATGCAAGATAAAGAGTACCCATTTCTAAATTCTGATGTGCCGGCTATTTTTGAAGAACTCCTCGAGTTAAATCTCATTGAGCTTCCATAGATGAAGCGACCAAATGAAGCTGAGAAAATCGATGACCCAAATTAGTGCAAATATCATCGACTTGTGAGCCACCCTCTGGAGAAGTCCTTTGTCTTCAAGAACAAAGTTATGGGCTTGGCTCGTGAAAAGAAGATTGTGCTTGAAGATGAGAAAGCGAGCGCAAACCAAGTCTCGATCATATTTGGCTCATTCAACCCAGACGAATTATGTAGTTCCAAAGAAATTAAAGATGAAGAATTACTGGAGAACTACAAGGTTGAAGACGGCCAACCTGAGGATGATGAAGGTTGGACACTGGTGACTCGTCGTAGGCACCACAAAAGGGGACCACGAAAAGGATCAATGGAACAACCAACAAGGAAGATAATGGTGAAAAGACCTAGGAGATGGAACCCAGTTAAGCACGTAAAGAAAGCGAAAGTGGAGGTGCACCACCCTCAAAAGCCACGACATCCAGTGCATTGGAAGAGTTTTTACCGAGTTGGTTCTGCACGAAGATTTCCCATGGGGGTATTGATGCCTCTTGTTGCCATACTGACGAAGGGAAAGAAAGGAGTGATGACCTACCGTCGACACCATCGTCGGAAAAGCTCATCGACTCCACTACTCAAGAAGTTGATGATTGTGAGGAAAAAGTCACATTCACAAGTGATGATCTTCTGCTAGGTGACACTCCTCATAACCGCCCATTGTACCTGGTTGGCTATATGTGTGATGAAAGGTTAAACCAAATTTTCGTTGATGGAGGATCCTCAGTGAACATTTTGCCAATTCACACTGTGAAACAACTTGGTATTCCCATGAACGAACTCTCAGAAAGTCGTGTGATGATCCAAGGATTCAACCAAGGGGGGCAAAGAGCCATAGGCGCGATCAGGCTGGGAATCACTATTGAAGATATGCAATCAAGTGAATGGCTGCATGTGATTGATGCGAAGACTTCATATAATATTTTGCTTGGAAGGCCTTGGATACATGAGAATAAAGTAGTTCCATCTACCTACCATCAATGTTTAAAATACTATGAGGGTGAAATCGAGAAGAAGATAGTTGCTGATGATGAGCCATTCACCGAGGCAGAGTCACACTTCGCCGATGCAAAGTTCTACTTGAAAAACCGCATTGTGAAGGAGCTAAAGGTTGATGATGGCATGAAAAGCAAGAATGGCGAGCCCATAACCAAATGAACTGAGGTGGCTATTGGTAAAGCCAAAGTCGTTACTGAGGAGGTACAACCTAACGTGAATAAATCTCATAGAGGGGATATTGCATCTTATGGAAAGAAAGTAAGTCCTAAGATCCAATATGTCCCTAAAAGGAAGAAAGACGAGGGTGCGAATCATCTAATCTCCAAACCAACACACTAAAGGAGTTAACTCTTCCGGTGAAACGAATTGAGGCAGTGAAGTTGTCCTCGAAGCCGCTTGTAGAGTTTGTAGCTCAAAATCGTGTACAGAATGTGACACTCCCTACAAAGCGAACAAATGAAGGCTTTGATCCTAACGCTTACGAGCTATTTGTGAAAGCTGGATACAATCCCGATGAGCCGCCAAAGTTAGGGAAGTTCCCATCGGAAGCTGCAACGAGGCAACCACACGAAGGTTTGGGATACAAGAAACCGTCACCAGTGCGCATCTCCATCAGAAGGACCAGTAGCAATCACATCACTGTAGACAATGAATTTGCCGCTTCTAACAGGCCTTCTGTTTTTGACAGACTTGGAAAATCAACTGCCAGGACTTCCATATTTGAGAGATTGGGTCCATTAAAGAAGGTGAATAAGTTCCAAAAAAATTATCAAAATACAAGAACACTCGCTTTGCCCAAAATTCAGAGGGTCTATAAAGATTTCCAAAGTTTGGTTCCTTCTAGAATGAGACGGCAAACAGAAGTCATGGTTTCGTGTGATGAAGTACTGAAGGTGAAGCCATACACTGTGGTATACACTAAAGAACATAATGAAGACAAAGAAAGTGTGGGTTCTTCGTATCATGTTACTACACAAAATGAGCATGGTGTTTTATCTCTAATAGAGGATGATAAGAAATTGGATGATGTTTCATCGTGTTATCACATATTCTTCAACGATGGGGACCCTCAAGAAAATGAAGATGTGAAATATGCTCCCCCGGAACTTGAAGAAGGGGTGAAAGCAACCGTTGATGCTTTAAAAGAAGTTAACCTTAGCACCGATGAAGAACCAAGACCCACCTACCTAAGTGCTTTACTAGAGGTTGATGAAGAAAGCGCTTATATTGAGTTACTCAAGGAGTTTAGGGATGTATTTGCCTAGAGTTACAAAGAAATGCCTGGCTTGGACCCTAAAGTGGCAGTCCATCACCTTGCGGTCAAGAATGGCGCTCATCCTGTTAAGCAAACTCAAAGGCGCTTTAGGCCGGACTTGGTTCCCATAATTGAAACCGAAGTTAACAAACTCATTGAAGCGGGATTTATTCGGGAGGTTAAATACCCAACATGGGTTTTAGGTATTGTTCCTGTAAGGAAGAAGAATGGCCAGATTCGAGTATGTGTTGACTTTAGGGATCTCAACAATGCGTGTCCCAAGATGAATTCCCGCTTCCTATCCCAGAGCTGATGATCGATGCTACTACTGGTTACGAAGCAATGTCTTTCATGGACGGTTCGTCGGGCTATAACCAGATCCGCATGGCACCAAAAGATAAAGAGCATACTGCATTCCGCACCCCTAAGGGTATTTATTGCTACAAGGTGATGCTTTTTGGCTTGAAGAACGCTGGTGCTACGTACCAAAGGGCTATGCAAAATATTTTCGACCATCTTCTCCACAAGAATGTCGAATGCTATGTTGACGACTTGGTGGTAAAATCAAGAAAGAAGGGAGACCACTTGAAAGACTTGAGAATGGTATTTGATTTGCTCTGGAGGTACCAACTTAGGATGAACCCATGTAAATGTGCATTTGGAGTTACTTCTGGAAAGTTCCTTGGTTTCATTGTCCGACTCGAGGGATCGAAATTGGTCGAGCCAATTGGATGCTATTTTGAAAATGCCTGAGCCTCAGGATATTTATGAATTGAAAAGTCTGCAAGAAAAGCTAGCATACCTTAGGAGATTCATCTTGAACTTAGCTGGAAGGTGGCAACTATTTGGTCGCCTCATGAAGAAAGGCGTTCCTTTCAAGTGGGACCAAGCTTCTAGCAACGCTTTCGAAAGTATCAAAGCCTACTTGATGAAGCCTCCAGTTTTAGCAGCTCATATACATGGAAAGCCATTGGCACTATACATTGCGGCGCAATAAAGTTCTGTTGGAGCATTATTGGCCCAAGAAAACAGTGAGGGGAAAGAAAACTCTCTTTACTACTTGACAAGAATGATGACACCAAATGAGCTGAATTATTCGCCAGTTGAAAAGCAGTGTTTGGCGCTAGTCTTCTCAATTCAAAAGTTGAAGCACTACTTTCAAGCTCATGCTGTCCGTCTTGTTTCCAAAGCAAATCTCATCAAGTTCGTGATGTCAAAACCTATTCTTAGTGATAGACTAGCGAGATGGTATCTTCAATTTTAACAATTCGAGATCTTGTACATCCCTCAAAAGGCTGTAAAAGGACAAGCATTGGCACACTTCTTGGCAGATCATCCGATACCTGATGACTGGGAGCTAACTGACGAACTACCTGATGAGGACGCAATGGTCGTTGAGGTTCAACCTCCATGGAAGATGTACTTTGATGGTGTTGCGCATTGCGGGGGAGCTGGTGTTGGCGTAGCATTTATCACTTCCCAATGTGAAGTTTTGCCTTACTCCTTCACCTTGACGTAACTCTGTTCCAACAATGTTGTTGAGTATCAAGCATTAATACTTGGTCTTGAAATGGTTGTTGCTATGAAGCAATTGCAGTTACAAGTCTTTGGCGACTCCTAATTAGTGGTCAATCAGCTTTTGGGTAGTTACGAGGTCAAGAAACCTGAACTACGCCCATATCATGATTACGCTAAAAAGTTAATGGGGTGGCTCGATGATGTGACTATTCAACATGTGCCAAGGAAAGAAAATAAGAAGGTTGATGCTTTAGCTGCCTTAGCTTCATCGTTAACCCTGCCTGATCAAGCGTAAGTTACTGTCTGCCAAAAATGGGTAGTACCGCCACTAAATGAGGTTGAAGGTGAAGAAAATAAACTCAAGCATCTTGTCGCTGTTTCTGAAGTCGAGAAACAAGAATGACGACAACCCATTGTCGACTACTTGTGCTAATGTTGCCGCCAATGGCCTAGCTGAGGCATTCAACAAAACTTTATGCAACCTGTTGAAGAAAGTCGTCTCCAAATCCAAACGAGATTGAAATGACCGTATGGAAGAAGCTCTATGGGCATATAGGACGACTCACCGCACGCCAACACAAGCAACTCCGTACTCACTCATTTATGGAGTCGAAACCGTCTTGCCACTTGAGCGTCAAATACCTTCATTACGACTGGCTATTCAAGAAGGGATCACTGATGAAGAAAATGCTCAACTTTGATTAGCAGAGTTAGAGGCTCTTGATGAGAAGAGGTTGGAGGCTCAACAGAGTCTTGAATGCTATCAAGCTCGATTGTCTCGTGCCTTCAATAAAAGAGTTCGCCCGATATCCTTTCAAGTAGGAGATCAAGTCTTTACCATAAGAAGACCTATTATCACTTCTCATAAACGTGTAGGGAAGTTCACTTCAAAATGGGATGGGCCATATGTCGTGCATGAAGCTTATTCAAGTGGGGCTTACAAGCTGGTTGATGCAGATGGCATGAGAATCAGCCCTATCAATGGCAAGTTTTTGAAGAAGTATTATCCTTGAAGTTGCAACGCTCCTTAACGCATGAGCATAAACTGCATGTTACTCTTGGCCCGCATGAGTCTAAACTGTGTACGGCCCTAAAAAAAAATCCGCTATGTTGAAAACCTCGAAAGAGGCGGCCTAGGCAAAAGTTAGGACATAAAATAAATAAATAATAAAAAAAAGTCCGTTAGGTTGAAAACCTCGAAAGAGGCGGCCTAGGCAAACGTTAGGACATATAAAAATAAAAATAAAAAAATAAAAAAAAATCTACCCATTCTGAACTACGGTATGACTTGATCCTCTTCACCGAGGTACGTAGGCAGCTTAGAGTTTCATTATGAGTTCAGTCGCATAAGTTCAAAAGATACATAATCCCCCAATCATTGTCCGAATGAAGTACGATGAAATGCAATTCATTCAATCAGTGTTTGAAAATTGAGTTGGGACGCCATGCTTCTGTTAAACTTTGGATCCCATTTGATTTAAAGAGGGCAAGCTGCTATGCTAAATAGGTGTCTGAAATAAAATGATTAATATCTTTTAAAGGGGATGCCAATCATTTACATTGAAGTTTGGGAATCTGTTATGCCTTCACGTTTGTCACACCTTCAAGTTATTATGGTCTACCTTCATGACATTTAAAATCCAGAGAGACCTGGACCTAAGATATTTGGTGAAAACGAAGCTCTTGAATCTCAAATTTTGACAATTAGAAAGGTATTACAATCTCAAGTCTCCCACACCAAGATACAAATGTTTTGGTGAAGTCGTGCAAATCTGAAACCGTCACCGTGGCAGGATTTAATATTGACTTCAAAATATCATCTGAAACTATCCTTAAGCAATTAAATTTTGCATTTGGGATATGTTATGTATTTGAAAGTTAAGTTTCCAATAGATCAAACGGTTTCTAATTTCGATGTTCCTACGACAAGATACAAAAGTTTTGGTGAAGTTGTGTAAATCTGAAATGGTCGCCTCATCAAAATTTAATATTGATTTCGAACCATTATCTGATTCTATCCTTAAGGAATTAGATCTTGATTTTTGGATATGTCATAGATGTGCAAGTTAAGATTTTAAAAAAATCAAACGGTTCATGATTTGACTTTTCTACACCAAGATATGATTTTTTTAACAAGACTCCGCAAATCAGAAATTTTTAACGTGGTGCAATCTAAAATTGGTTTCAAAATATTGTCTGGGTAGAATCTGAAGATGTTTGATTCTAAGTTTTGGATATGTTTTATATAATGAAGTATAATTTTCGAGAAATCAAACGGTTCGTTATTTGGACTATCCTACGATGAAATATGAATCTTTCGTTATGAGTACGAAAAGCTAAAAATTATGCGACCAAGATAAATGTCGGTAAATGTAAAGCAAAAGAGAAGAAATCTTATTTAATATGAAATAAATATCCACTGGGTCATTCTAACATGAATATAAAATGTGAGATAATGTTAATAGCCTAATCTAAACAAAACTTGTAGTTGATCAATTCTTGACAGCTAGTCTACAGGTTCTTCTTCATCTCCTCCAAATTGGCTGAATCTTCATTAGTCAACAAATTTACGTTGTCATATAAAGAGACCTCAGTCTCGGCAGCTAAAACTTTTGTCTGAATCTCTTCAACCTCCTTTTGAGTCGCTTCTATAACACCTTTGAGGTTCTCCCTCTCTTGTTGTAATGTCTGCAACTTCTTCATGGATCTCTTCAGTTTCTTGTCACTAGAGGAAACTTTCTTGACTTTCTCACTTGCTTTAAGTTTGAATGTCTCGAGGCGCTCTTTAGCTTTAGAAATCAACTCTAGTTTTTCATCTTCACTGGTCGTATCAGCCATATTGGATCGCTCTTGGTCATATGACGCGGTAAGCTCAAAAAGAGAATCCAGTAAACTCTCTAATGGAGAAAGATCCAAAATATTCGTCTTCGTCATATCCTCGAAAATCTCAGCAATTTATTCCCTATAAGATGAGAACAGTTCTATATGAGTTTTGGAGAGCATGTTGCAAATATCCTCCCAAAGTCCCAAGACGAATTCCTTTTTGCGATTAAAGACAATGCTTTTTCCTTCAAAAATAGATACTGCTATATTTGTCATCGGTGGGACGCAAATTATCTCGTTTAGAGTTGGATGGTTTAGGGCTTTGTCATGAGGAAGAGATGAAGCCTTTGAAGATGACTTCACTTTAGATGTAGGCCCTCCAATAGATTCGTTACTCACTTGCGTCTTATCATGTGGGGAGACCACCGGATGCCCAATGGCATTTAACTGCATAAGGGAAAGGCAAAGAAATTTAATATTTTTTAGTAGAGCCATTCGTTTGGTTTTAAAAAAAAAAAGGCAAGGTGATTGTATTTCTACCTCCTTGTTACAAGCTGTAGGCGTTCTTGAAGGACTATCAACACTTGGAACCTCTACGATCTCTATTGGGTTAGGCCGTTTCCTTTTCCAGCTTTGATCTTCATTGGTACTCTGGCTTGCATCTTGAGGAACTTGCGTGCTAAATGGAACAACTGAAGGGTGCTTCTCCAAATCCGTTGAAGTGCACACCACCTATTTCAAAGCCGCATTTGAGGATTTAATCTTCCTTTTCTTATGTTGTGTAGCTACTTTTGGGTTTAGAGTACGTGGCTCTTTAACTTTTGGGAGCGTCCTTCCAACACCTTGATCTTCACCTCCTAAAGAAGTAGTAGACTTTAGCCCAACATTGTCTTCCAAAGCTTGTAAATTATTCTCGAGAAACTTCCCATGCGCTTTCTCCCACCAAGACATAATCGGTGGAGAAAGGCGTCTCCACAGGATCCCCTGTTGGGGGGAAAATTGCACGTGACATAGACCGATTCAATGTGCAAATCCTCCAAAATCTGAGTCCTTCGTATAGAGATGCGTTACGGATATCATTCTCCGAAAAACTGGGTACGTTTTGGTAAAACCCAAATTGACGACCAAACCGATGCGGGCTATATGACTCGATGATGAATGAGTTACCATACCTCAAAGTAAGGTAATTAAAACGTAAGCTCATGAAGTAATTCGACTCCAACTCTTGAGGGGCATCGTTATCCACATAATAATAAGGACGAGAATTGGTTAACATTGTTGGTGTCCAATTATATCCTCCCCGGTGTGGATGCGTTTTCTCGCATCCTTCTCGTCAAAGTACCTCGCAGCTCCCTCTCCTGAATATGCCACCATCAAAGGGACAGGCATAACCTTAGCAAGTGGATAATGGGTTTTGAGGTAATGTGCAAGCCAGCCGTAAACATAATTAATGGGAAAACAAACTTTGACCTTATCAAGTCGAGAAGAACACGAAATCTTATTCAAACCATGATAAATACTCGCCAAAACTGGGATCGCAAGGCTAATCTTTCGCCCGCCTGCCATCGTGCTTGCCATCTTAAAAGTCTCGGGACGAATGGAGTTTTCTGCCTTGGGAGACACACAGGCACATAGCCAGATTGATCAGAATGCTGCTACATACGTTTCATCTTTCTTGTCAGCCCTCACCTAAGCCTGGAGAATATAACTTCTTGATCACTCGTCCACCTCGTTGTCTCGGGAATAATTCTGTTAGGATTATGCGTCAATTTTAAGCGCGCGGATTTCTTTTCCTTTCGCAGTGGGGCAGGTTTATATATCAAAGTTTTATTATACCAAAAAATTTTCCACTTGCTGAAAGAGACCTTTTGGTTAGCACCCGTACCTTCCTTAAGATGATGAAAGGCAGCAAATAAATACTCGCAAGATCGAGGGATAAATCTTATATGTTTTTCGTCCAAACCAATGAGTTCTCTTGTCTCATGTACCACTTCTTTATATGGAGAACCCGCAATATGTAGACCTCCAAGGATATGTAAGTCACAAAGAGAGATAGATAGTTCTCCAACTGATGTAAGAAGTGTGTTCGTCTTGGGGCACCAAGTCTCACAAAATGCTTGCAAGATGTTCGAGTTTCGATCATAAGTGAAAAGTGAGGCATAAACAACATCATAAATCTTTGTTGTACTCAGGTTTTGTTGGCTTGCACCAAGTACATCTTCAGCCCATTCCCAATATCCTGGAATATGACGATACTCGCCCTCAATTGTTGTGGTGTTTCCCCAACGTACTTCGCCTTGAATTACGCGACGTCCTAAGTTCGGAAAGGTGCTAACAATGTTTACGTGGCGATGGATTGGCTCTTGGAGAGACCATATCTTGGACAATGGATTAGAAGTTGACTTGTGCTCCAAGGTCCAGTTTTCTACATAAAGGGAGTTCCTCAAAAGAGGCCATAAGGCTGCATACCGGCCAACTTGTGGGGTGTGAACCAAAAGCTTGGTCTATTCTATGTCATCTTCAGTCTCGATTAGGAGATATCTAAGTTTGGAGGAAGGTGATAGTCTTTGAAATTTGCCATCTTTTCGGGCTGCAAAAAAAAAAAGGTCATCAAAATCCAAATATTATAATGAACACAAAGGTCTGAATGGATGAAATGGCCTCCGATAGTCGCCCCACATCGCGAGAAATATCTCTGATAGTTAGGCCACATTGAGAGTAATATCTCCAGTAGTCGGGCCACATTGAGAGTAATCTCTCTGGTACGAGCCATATTGAGAGTAATCTATCCAGTAGTCGGGCCACATTGAGAGTAATCTCTCCAATAGTCGGGACATTTTGAGAGTAATCTCTCCAGTAGTCGGGCCATATTGAGAGTAATCTCTTCGGTAGTCGGGGCACATTGAGAGTAATATCTCCGGTAGTCGGGCCACATTGAGAGTAATCTATCCGGTAATCGGGCCATTTTGAGAGTAATCTCTCCAGTAGTCGGGCCACATTGAGAGTAATCTCTCCAATAGTCGGGACATTTTGAGAGTAATCTCTCCAGTAGTCGGGCCATATTGAGAGTAATCTCTCCGATAGTCGGGTCATTTTGAGAGTAATCTTTCCAGTAGTCTAGCCACATTGAGAGTAATCTCTCCGATAATTCGGGCAGGGATGAGTACCCATCCCCTCACATCCTAAAATTGTCTTCTTCATGCATGGATTATCTCGTTAAACAAGAACACATCCTCCTTGTTTGACCTCCAAAAAAAAATAACAAAGGGAGAAAAGTACAAGAAAAGAAGAAGAAATTACCTTCGCGTTAATGCTTATGAGTCCACAAAAATAGACTCAAGTGGCTTGCAAATACTGCGAATTGATGCTTAACAAATACGAGCATACGAATTTATATAGAGGGTGAATGGCAACTGACAGAGGGTTAATTTCGATGTGGGATCGGTATAATCCGTTTCCGAAAAGAATTTGAATATGTTAGACCGACGGTATTTGTTGACCACAAGGAATCAATAATTCGTGTTTATCTCTTTAACTAAGTAAAACATTGACGTCAAATTCCATTAAACAAGTAGAGCACTTTGAAAATGATACAAATTGTTATCAGATGGATGCATTTAAGATGCAACGTGTTAGTGGATATTATGATTGAAATATGCTTTTCTAAACTTCGGAGAAAGTGGCATTTCCATGTAACATTTGATTCAGGTACCAATACGTGCCTAATCAACATGACTTAGCTTTATTACTTTAAGGAATAGACTGACTTTTAAGTCTCATAATCAAATTATTTTAAGCAGTTGTCATAATTATGTAATACAAATAAATCACAAAAGTGCTTGTTTTGAGGTAAGTTGATCCGAGGATCATTTATCAATACTTCAAGCCTCGCCTTGAGGTTTATTACCTCAAAGTAAATCTTGAAGTAGGGGGCATTTGTAGGCATATTTAAATCCATAAAAGAATTTAGATTATATTTTATAATTCAAGATATATTGGTCCAAATAAATGTTATGGGCTAATATAACTGAATTAATTATATAAGTCCAACATATATGGGTTAATAAATAATTGGGCTAAAGTGATGAGGCCACTTCATTAAGCCCAATATGCCATCTTCCTAGAGGCCCAATTTGGTGCCACGTGTCAAATGATGTTACGCACCAAGTCAAGCGAAAGAGCCAATAGGATTGTGCCACGTGTCAAAATGACAAGTCATGCCAAGTCACATTAAAAGGCTAATGAAATCGTGCCACGTGTGCAAGTGACATGTTCTAGCCAATCAAATGCGGCCATGTCACACTTCAATTTGATTGTTCGGAAAAGTTTGTTCTTATCACAACTCCTCTCTTCCACAACTATAAATAGGGGTCTTCATAACCCAGAAAAGACACCAAAAGTTATAACAAGAAGCAATAGGGAGCTCGTGGATCAAACGCTACGAATTTCTCTAAAAGCTACAAGCATTCAAGTGTTATAAGGATTAAAAGATCAAGACGAAGATTCAAGAACAAATTGCAAGCCCTTGGATTAATAATACGTCAAGAACAAGTTGCAAGCCCTTGGATAAAAAGTACTTCAAGATCAAGATCAAGATCAAGCTTCAAGCACTTGGATTAAAATCAAATAAAATCCAAGATTAAGCTCAAAAGTTCTTTTTATTTACCGTTGAAAAGTAGAATCAGAGGATTCATAGAGATTGTAACACTCAAATATTCGAAATAAAATACTACGATTGTTGCGATATTTTTTGGCTTGATTTTATTTTATCGACGCAAATTTATTGTCTACACTATGGTTTGTAATAATGATAATGAATGGTATTGATGAATGTTATGTATATACAAGATAGCAAGTTGTTTGTTTGGTACCATTGGGTATTTGTGATAGTTTTTAGAACTTGTGGGTATAAGTCATGTTTCATATTTTTCAAATAAAAAGTGAAATATGTTTTAAAAAATCATGTTCAAACACATTTTCATCTTCACACCAAACTTCACCCAAATCGGATTTTTCAAAACAAATTTGAAAATCTATGGCCAAACGTTAGCTAAGATATTTTCTGCTTGTTCCACAACTTTTGAGTTTAATGCATTATTACTCACTAATGATATAAACAAATGTTGAGATAACAAGATTAAATTTGCTGTTGAACTATTCAAAATTGGAAAATTTTGCCATCATTTATTTGTCCAAAAGTGTGTTATCGTTAACAAGGTATCTCAAAAATACTCTCCTAGAGTGTGAGGGCAATTTTTGACGAAAACCAACATGTAAAAGGCAAAATTGTCCCATTTTGAATAGAGTATTATATGTTCACATAAAACGGGCAAGCTAATTCAAGCACAATCTATTACTCTTTTTATCCTAATTTATGTGGTACTGTTTGAATTTTGACTATACTTCGAACATAAATTTTATACTATAAGTTACATATTTGAAAAAAATAAAAGAAAACATTACAAGTCACAATAATGAACAATTTAAAATATTTAAAAGATATACAAAAAAAATACGACTAAAGAAAAAAAATGACTTGTAAGAATTCGAACACCGTCACATAAATTGAAACAGAGACATCTAAATTAGATTCGAAATTATTTTCAATTAATTTTCAGAATCAGTTCTTTCACAACTAACAAATATTACATTTCGGACCTCTGAATATGTAAAATCAAAACTGACTAACTTTGTATTCGAGAAAGTATTTGCTTGTTGAAAAAAAATCCATCGTGTCTTTTTTACACAGTAAAGTTTGTTTGTGAATTGGAGTTTTGAAGTGATTAGGATTGGATAGTCGGAAAAACTTAACGAACTTTTCTAATTCTTTTTAGTCGCATCGATCAACGATATTCACATGGCTTATGAGAATGGCTCCTCATAAGAGTTGTGATTATGATTAATATTTTAATATCATTTTTTGATTCTTGTTTGACTAAGTAGGTGTTTGGATAAAAGCAATTCTATGAAGCAAGTCTTCATTGCTTTCACAAACCATTGAGGACAACTCCCAAAAAGGAGTGTATTTTTTTTTTTAAATATATAATATTTAGAGTTAAGTTGAATTATGGTATTTGAAATTTAAAATTATGTTTGGACATGCATTTCACTTGCAAAATATTACAATTTTATGGATGGACATTTTTTTTTCTTAAAATTATTAAAAAACTCATTTTCAACAAACACATTTTTGAACAAGAGAACATTTTTTTATGGAGAAACGGAGCTTAAAATAAATAATTTGAAGAAATTCTTTTAAAAAATGGAAGTTATTAATATGGTCAAGCTTTGCCAAGTAAGTAAATTGTCTAGATATATAAATGGCTTCTTACTAATTGACATTAATTTTAAATATCTCAACTGACGCATTTATCTGTAATATTTAATAACAACAATAACATATTAGTGTAGTCCTAAAAGTGAGATTTGGGGAGAGTAGAGTGTACGCAGACCTTACTCCCTCCCTTTAAGAATATAGAGATATTTTTTCGGTAGACCATCGGCTCACGAAAGATAGATATAAGGGGAAATAACAAGCAAACCAAATATGATAACCGAAACGAAAATACAAAACTAATACTAAAGAGTGCAAACAAAAAATAGAAACAAAGGCGTAACAAGTAATCACAGAAGTATAGAGATACGAAAATACACAAAAAAACACTAAGTAGTGTATCAAAGTTACTGCTACAAATATGAACAATGCTCGACTACCTAACCTCTTACCTTTATTCTCAACCTTCACACCTTCGTATCCATGGTCATGTCCTCAATCCATATATCGCCTAATCACCTCTCCCCAATACTTATTCGACCTACCTTTGCCTTTTTGTTGGCCCTCTAATGCCTGTCTCTTACACCTCATCACTGGTGCATCTACGCCCATACTCTTCATATGTATGAACCATCTATGTCTTGTCGCCCGCATCTTGTCCTTCCAGAAGAGCCACGCCCACCTCGTCCCGGATATCTCCATTACTAATTCTATCTAATCTAATATGCACGCACATCCATCTCAACATCCTCATTCAGCCACCAACATCTTCTAGACATGCGAATTCTTGACTGGCCAACACTTTGCCCCATACAACATAGTCGGTCTGATCACCACTCTATAAAAATTTCATTTAAGTTTTGGTGGCACATTCTTATCACACAGAACACTAGAAGCGATCCTTCATTTCATCCATCCCGCCCCAATATGGTGTGTGACATCTTCATCGATCTCCCCATCCTCTTGTATAACTTACCCAAGGTAGTTGCAATTTTCTCTCTTGGGGATGACTTGTGAAACAAGCCTCACGTTATCGTCCACTCCCGGATGCATGCTTCCGAACTTACAATCCAAGTATTCAATTTTGGTCCTACTAAACTTGAAACCTTTAGACTCTAGGGCTTGTCTCCAAACCTTTAATCTCTCGTTGATACCACCACGCGTCTCCCAATCAATACATTGTTTACATGACATAAGGAGTGATTTTCGCTTGAGGTTATGTGCCTGAGTAGCGGTAAAGAGAAAGAACACCTCAAGAACCCAAAAACGAAAGCTAAAATTTTGTTAGCCAAAAAGCCTCCTCCCAGCATCACATTTTCCTCGAGACACCCCCCTCGTCATCTCTCCAACCAAAACTCCACGACCCTTTTAGTGATTTTCTCAAAAAATTATTGGAATCTCCATTTTGTCATCTTCTTCCCAATATAAACATTAAAACTATTATTTTTATCATCTTACTTTCTAGAGATTTATAGCACTGTTGTTAGGCTATGGATAGGAATAAGGTTTCGAATCAAGGTTCACCATATCTAACAAAATATAAATTATTTAATTATTCATATTAAAATATCATGTATAAAAAACACACCAAAAATATTACCATTATCATTACAAATAAGACTAACAAATTTAAATCTTATCAACTCTACTATAACAATACATAGATATTATTCCTTGTATCATTAGTGAAGCACAAGTTGGATTCATCCCTATAAGAAAAATTACAGACAATATAATTGTTGCTCGTGAATTAGTTAAAGCTTATGCGAGGAAACATATCTCCCCTAGATCTATGATCAAAATTGACCTACAAAAAGCATATGACTTTATGGAGTAGATCTACTTAGAGCAAGTTATCATAGAGCTTGACTTCCCTATAATATATATGGAGTGGATTATGGAGTGTATAAGAACTGTAAACTACACCATCCTGATTAATGGAGAACCCTCTACGCCCTTTGATGCTACAAGAGGATTAAGACAAGGGGAACCTATTTTCCTATTTTTATTTGCTATCTCAATGGAGTACTTGAGCAGGATATTGGCTGGCCTAAATGAGACTGCTACATTCAAGTACCATCCCAAATGTAAAAAATTGGGCTTCACTCACTTGAGTTTTGCTGACGACTTGTTATTATTTGCTAAAGGAGACTATGCATATGTGGAGACACTACACCATGGGTTCAAAGCAGATGTTTAAGGCTTCGGAACTGCAAACTATCTTAAGCAAGGGCTCCATTTATTTTAGGATTGGGCGTTCAGTAATTCGGTACGATATTTAATAACTATAGTTCGGTACTTCGGTATTCGGTATATCAATTGTGCATACCAAATACCGTACCAAATTAGTTCGATATGGCTTGGTATTTTCTTATTTGGTTCGGTACAATTGCGGTATTCCACTGAAGTCTTTCAAATCTCCCAAGATTATGCTGAATGTCTTTTCTGCTGAGAATTCAACCTCTTTGTTCATGATTAGATGATGCTAGCATGTATTCTTCCTACACACACATGTGCAAATATATGCATTTTCTCTTTTTCTTTGATTTCATCAAGGGCTGCTTTGAGACCTCATTTTTTCATGATATGTTTTTGTATCCTTTCAAGAAATAGAACATAATCTCAATTTGGAACAAAATAGTCTATTAGCAATCCATAGTGTACTGTGCATGCCATGAAATCAATTTATTATCTTGTAACTTATAAGTATTTGCATAATAAGGAATCAATCGACCTATAAAATACAAGGAACACAAAATAGTTACCCAGGTACCTCTAAGAAGGGCACGGATATGAGCAGTTTTAGCAGCAACAACAATGTTAGAATTTTTAAGAGAAGTCTAGGTTAGAAAATAGAAAGAAAAAAAAAGGGTAAGAGCAAATAGTCATACTGGACTGCCGTAAGTCTGCACGAGCTCTAAACCTCTAAGGGATTAGGGAACTAGGGGGCTTGGGGTGTGGGTTTAGGCTTATTGGGTTGGAAAATAAAAATTGAGTTGGACTTAGACTAAAATATTTTGGTATATCGAAATATCAAAAACTCAATATTGTATACCGTATTGAACTACCAAAATACCGCAATTTATGTACTGAAATACACCAAAATACTGAAAAAACCAAAATCAGAATACCAAATTAATTCGGTTCGGTTCGGTTCACAATTTGTTTTTTCGGATGCCCACCCCTAATTTATTTTGAGGGAGTAACACAAGAAGTAAGAGGAGATATCTTAATCCAGTTGCAACCTCTTATAAAGAAAACCCTAGTAGGAGTTTTCTCGAGGACTCCAAAAAAAACTTTCTTATGCAGGAAGGGCGCAATTAGTACACACTTATGTTTGCAGTATGCAAGCCTATTGGGCTCAATTATTCATGATTCCTTTCACAGTGCTTAAAGTCATTGAAGCTTATTGTATAAGCTATATATAGTCAGGTTTCAATGTAATAACCAAAAAAGCATTGGTAGCATGGGAAAAAATCTGCACACCTTTGTTAGCGAGCGGCCTGAACCTAATTAAATTCAAACTTTGGAATAAAACCGTTATAACTAAGTATTGCTTGGATCCTGCTCATAAAAAGATAAGTTGTGGATCAAATTGATTTACATTTACTATATCAAGACACAATAATTTTTCAATGTTCAAGTGCGTAGCAAGCTTGTTGGATAGTTAGGAAGATACTCGAAGCTAAACCTATCTTGGAACATGTCCAAGACAATACTTTATAAAGAAAGAGCCTAATTAGGATTATCTATCTACATCTCTTGGGTAATCTTCCTAGGGTGGCATGAAAATGTATGATATTTAACAATGATGTCAGGCCCAAAGCCAAATTTACTATGTATTAGCTCTACAAGAGAAGCTTTTAACATCTGATAGGATGACAAAATGTTGCCTTACTGTGAGTAAAAATTGCGTGTTATGTCAGAGGCATGCTGAAACAAGAGACCATATTTTTGCTGAGTGTGAATTTACTCAATTATTTTGGCAAGTTACTAAAGTGGTTAAACGAGAAGGCATACAACGCTAGAAGCTGGGACCATCACTTACAATGGGTTGTGAGAAACTCCAAGGAAAATTCTCAAGTAGCAAAACTATTCAAATTGGTATATGCTCAGTGTGTCTATATCATCTGGATTGAAAGAAACCAAAGAGTGATTGAGCATAAGAGCACGGGATGGAAAAAACATAGCAAAAGAAATTACATACTTGTGTAATGTCTGAGCCCCCACTAGAATTAGGAGTATAGTGCAATATTTAATATTATAGCCTGATTACAATATGTTTAGATGTCACAACATATTTTTTTCTTGGATAGCTAGCTGTATTGGCTAGGTTATGATTTTGTACAGATATCTTGGTAATGAATAAAATTTATAACTACCAAAAAAAATACATAGATGTTATGAATCATAATTGAATCACACATAAATATTCCGGTGGCTTTGATAGCCTAAATGTAACATTTAATTTCTGCACGAAAATATGCACCTTACAAAGATTTTTCAAATATGATATAGGCACCTTTAATTATTCTTAATTCCTATTAACCACCTAAGTTATTTCATGTTATATGTGACAATAGGTAGAAAACAATAGCTTTTCCCCAGCTCCCCCCGCACGATACTAACTCAAGAAATTTATATCCATATTAGTAACAATAGCTTTAGGAATACCATACAATTTAACCGCAACATCATCACTTTATGTCATTGAAGAAAATATGTATTGGATAACCTATCAACTAAAATACTATCAAATTTCTTTTGATTTTCGGTAATCGTAAGGCAAAATCAATCGAGGTGTCTACCATAACATGTTGTGTACACTCATTGTGCCAAAATTCTACATTGTAACGATCCAGCCGGTCATTTTGAGCATTACAACCTTGTTTCCCCATTTATTGAATATTTTATGCTCAATTGTGATTATGTGATTTGTCGGGGAAGTTTCAAAATGAATTGGGATACTTAGTTCCATGATTTAAAGCTTAAGTTAAAACAGTTGAATGAATGTTGACTTATATGTAAACGACCCCGAAATAGAGTTTCAATAGTTCAATAGCTCCGTATGGTGATTTTGGACTTAGGAGTGTGTCCGGATATTTATTTGGAAGTTCGTAGTTGATTTTGGCTTGAAACGACGAATATATATAGAAGGTTTGGAAGTTTGACCGGGCATTGACTTTATTGATATCTGAGTCAGAACTTGAATTCAAAAGTTGGAATACGTTTGTTGTGTCATTTATGACTTGTGTGCAAAATTTGAGATCAATCAGACTTAATTTGATAGGTTTCGGCATCGAATGTAAAAGTTGGAGTTCGTTATGTTAGGTTTGAATTGGATATGATTCATGTTTTTTGCATTGTTTTAATGTAATTTGAGGCATCGATTAAGTCCATATGATGTTTTAGGAATTTTTAGTATATGTGGTTGAGGTCTCGGGGGCCTGGGGTGGATTCCGTATGGTTAACGGATAAAAATTTGGACTTGGACAAATTCTGGAAATTTTTGCCTTTTGGTGCAATCGCACCTACAGAATTTTGCTCGCAGGTGCGAGCTCGCGGAAACGAGATGGGCGTTACAGGAATGGCCAGGTATGACTGAGGCAGTGGTCGCAGAAGCGGGCAAGTGGACCGCAAAAGCGGAGTCGCACCTGCGAATGTGCGATCACAGAAGCGGAAAGGCGAGGGGGGTGGATGCTTCACAGAAGCGTACAACTTCTCGGCAAAGCGAATCCACAGAAACAGACTTCTGTCCGCATACGGGATAAGTCGTAGAAGCATGAGAAGACCTCACATCTACGAGAGCGTGAATGCGGCCAAGTGTATTGCAAATGCGAAAACACTAGCAGTGTCAAAACGAGATATTCCGAGATTCTTTCTCATTTTTGGACTTCAAACACTCGGTTGAGGGCGATGTTTTAGAGGGAATTCACGGGAATTCTTGAGGTAAGTCACTTGTGATAATTGTTAGTCCATAATATTGAATTATCATTGAGTATTCTAACTAAATTACGTGTTTTGAGGTGTAATTCGAGAATTTGAGCCTAGGGATTTCAAAATAAGAATTTAGGATTTGGAACTCGAGTTGATGTGGAAATTTGGTAAATTTGGTTTGGTTGGACTCGTGGTTGAATGTGCATTCATATTTTGTAACTTTTATCGGGTTTCTAGGCGTGGGCTCCATTATTCACTTTTGGGTTGATTTTCAGATTTAATAGGAAATTTAGTATTTTCATATGGAATTGATTCCTGTAATTTGTGTTGACTACATCAAATTAATTGTGACTAGATTCAAGGCATCCAGAGGCCGATTCGCGAGGCAAGGGCTTATTGGAATAGAGAATTTACACGGTTTGAGATAAGTAACATTTCTTATCTTTATTTTGAGGGTATGAATCCTTGAATTGTGTGTTATATTAATTGCTTGGAAGTGACGCACATGCTAGGTGATGGTCAAGAAATTGCAACTTAATTGTTTCCGTGGAGTTGCACAATCTATTTTTTTTTAAATTTAGTTAGATAAGAGGTGTGAATGAGAAACAAGGGGAAAGATTTGGAGGGAAACGAAAAGTTTGAAGTTGTTTTTTTTTTTTTTTGTTTAAGTTAGCTAATCTATCATATATTAAATTACCCGATAGGGTATAAACATTGGCATTGTTTACCGGGGGGTATGAGTGTTCCCCCTCGCTAGGAACAATAGTAATAGTATTTCAATCCAAAATTTATCTTGAGAAAACAGTTCATTCGATGTATTCCCAAGAAGCATGATTAGAAAATACCGGAGGAATTGTTGTTACATAAAGTCTATACAAAAATCCTTTTTGGCAACCTTCTTTGCCAATAGATCAACTACGTAGTTCGTTTCCCTGTAGTTGTGCTTCACCACTGTGTCTCCGAGCCTTAGGATGATTGTCCTACATTCAAAAATTATTGAGTCAAATATATGGTTTATGTTGTTGAGCATTCTTATTACCTCAGTAGAATCTGTATTAATTTTCAGGGGTGTTAACCGTCTTTCTTCGGCGATTTGCAAATCATGTCTGCTTGTGTATTAGTAGTGTGTTGCATGATTCCCATGAATCCAAGTACCCAACTTCCGCTTGCATCTATGAAAACTACTCCCACTCCTCCCTTGCCCGGATTCCCAACAACAACCCCATCAATGTTAAGCTTATAGTGGTCTCTTGGTGGGGGGATCCATTTGACCCAGATAGTTTTCGCTTTTGTGACTGCTTTGTCAACTGATATTGTGATATACTCAGTCGCTTTTGCCAATGCAACATTAGCTTGGACCATGTCCTTCTTTTTGTTAAAGAAGTTATTAGTCCTAGTGATCCAAATCTGCCGAAAACTAAAGGGAGATCTTCCCAAGTAATAATGTTATTGAAAGGCTTTCTTTTTAGAGTGGCCCATGTGGTAGGCCAACCACGGATGTTGAAGGAGATGTTATCATTTTGTGCTTGAAAGGTACTTTTTGAGATTAAATTTCCCAAAATGATTTTGCGTTGTGGCACTCAAAGAATATGCAGGCAGAGATCTCAATGGCATGGTTACAGAAACAACACATTGGGTTCAAGTGAACCCCAATGTGGTGGAAGAAGGCCTAGTAAGGAGCCTTTTCTGATAGAGTAGCCATATGAAGGATTTTATCTTATTTGGTGCTCTCAGTTTCCAGGTCCACGAGTAGTTGTTGCATGTTTTAGTTCCCTCCGATGAGGAGTGGTTTGCAAGAAGAGAGTAGATTGACTTAGTGATGAAGAGGCCATTGGACAGTGTTTCCCCAGATAATCATATCCTCCTGCTATGGGATTGGGCGGGATAAATGTGTTTAGGAGTATGTTTCTCATACTTGTGGGAATGTTTAGGGAGATGGAGGAGGTATCCCAGGTCCATTGTTGTATACTATAACGACTGTTGTTGACAGATCAACTTGGGTACGGGGACCTTCAATCATGGCCCTAATGGATGGGTGGTTAGGGATCCAGGAGTCATTGATGAAGCTAACTTTATATCCTGTGTGGAGTACCCATATCTTGGCTTGTAAACATGTTTCCCACCCTTTGAGAATAGATTGCCAGGTGGCAGATTTAGTTTTTTTTTTTGTGGGTGCCTCCAATTGCAGTGCTTAGCAATGAGGGTTTTTGCCCAGAGGGAGGATGTGTTATGATAGATCCTTCAGGCCAGTTCATAGTGGATGACTTTGTTTTTTAATTCAGCCTTTTGGATTCCTAGGCCTCCATGGGACTTAGGCTTTGTGACAGTGTCCAAGGCCACAAGAAGCATCTTCTTTTTGTTTGGTGTAGTACCCCAAATGAAGTTCCATTGAATTCTATCAATCTACTTCGAAGCTTTTTAGGGGAGTTTGATGTATTGCATGACATGGTTAGGGATATTGTTCAGAGAGTCTTTTGCTAGAGTAGTCCTCCCAGTCATGTTTAGAATGTTAGTTTTCCAACCAACCATTTTGGTGTGCATGTTATCTATGACGATTTGGAAATCACTGTTAACAGGCCTTTTGTGGATGATGTGGAACCCCTGATATTTTCCAAAGGTGGTTGTTTCCTGAATGGGAAGGCTGCTGAATGACGAGCGCAAAATACACACTTAAATATGCTCGCTAGTCGAATACAGTATAGAAATTTATCGTATCCAAGATGGATTTAAATAGTTATTATCGTAGTTTATAGCTAGATTTTTATTCAAGATGATCAACAATTTGAAGTTGTGTGAATTAAAATTAAAATTAACTAACAATCTAACTATTGGCTAATGATAATTTCAATAAGTGCAAGCAAGAATATACCAATAGGAGGAAATAGGGGTTGATTGGATAGGTACACGATATTTGTTTTGGAATTAACTCTAGTTACTTTACTATATGGTTCAAGTGAGTCTCTCGAATTCGTTCTATTATTAGTCCGAACATTCAGTAGAAACTCCTCTCTCGATTAAGTCTCAACCTCACAATATAAACTAAGTTATGCTCAATGAAGATATGCAAAAATTCGTAGTGGATTAATCTTTAGGAGAACCTCTTTCGGTTATCCTTCTAACTAGGTCTAAGCATTAATTCAACTAGCCTCTTCCGATTATTAATAATAATTAATGAATTCAACTAACAAGATAATGCAAAACATCACCAGTTATGCCTATTTCGATTACATAAACATGTGAATATGTATGCAATAATAAAAATACCCAAAACAATTCAATACACAAACACTAGAGTTAATATCCACAAACAATTCTCAAGATACTAAATCCATCAATACCTAAGGAAGAATTACTCCATGGATATGGAGAAATTCATCACAATTAAGTTTAAGTCCGAGGAAAACACAAAACATCCAAACCCTTGTCTTGAGTGAGGATGAATGGTGAAATCCTTGTGCTCTTGCTTCTCCCTCTTCTCCTTAGCTTCCTTAGGTATAAATTATATCAAAAGTTCCAAAATACCATTTTTCCATATATATATATATATATATATATATATATATATATATATATATATATATATATATATATATATATATATATATATATATATATATATATATATATATATACCAAGTAGGGTCTGGCCCAAATACATACACCTTTTCCTACACGAAAAATGACACTTTTCCCAGACAGGACGTGCGCGGCCGCGCAACCTGGAAGTGTGACTGCGCACTTGGCCCTTTGAATTATCTTTCAAACAATATATTGTGGAACCCAAACGGAGTTTTGAGAGAAGAGTTATGTGTATTTTACTAGGCAGTGCAAAATATACCTGCTCGATTCTTCGTTCATTCTAAACTATCATCCGTTGATCCCTCAACACGATCCCGACTTAATTCCTTGGGATTTTACTTAGACTTCAAAGCTCCAAATCACTTGAATTCATTCATAATATCTACATAGCTCGGAATCACTCCTACAAGCCATAAAATACACAATTAATTTAAAACACTAGCGATTAAAGCTCATAATTAACTAAAGTGAAATAAATTGAAATGTAATAATCGACTAAAATATGAGATTACAGCCTTCCATCAACACCCCACACTTAAACCATTGCTCGTACTCGAGCAATCAAACCACACTTTATATCGATACAACCTTACTAAGCAACTTCCCCAACTCATTACACCAAGAATATTTAAAATAGACTAAGTACAATAGTGTAACATCTTCACCTCAAGAATTGACTAACAAGCCACACATTATTCACAACTTAATCACTTACTCTAACACAGAGGTCAACGATATTAGCTTTCCTTCGTGAATCATGTGCCCTTACACAACAAAAGAGAGTAGTTCCACACACCATAAAATTCAATAACAATTAAGAACTCAAGATAGAAAGAATTTGCTCACTCTCATAAATAACATTCATATTCCAAAAAAGACGAACCATAAGCTTGCCCGTAGTGTACTACTCTACTAATTGAGTTCATTCAGTCAAGGATCAATTAGGACTTTTAATTGGTTGTAATGTAGGTTATGGGACGGGTAAGATACATTTAGATATAAGAGTGACTACATCTCTCTCATCACTTTAATACATACACTTTAACAGTTGAAACCCCACACTTATGTCAAACCACAACTCCACCTTCACATCAATATACATTAACTCCCAAATTACGTAAGTACATTTACATCAAGAGTCACCACTACCAAAGAATATTTTTCACAACAATACATATTTTTCTTTATTTTTCAATTCAAGTGGCTCGTACATTTTCAAGACAATGTACCTTTATCCTTATTTCAATAGTTCCATTCAAAAGCCAAACTAACCACCCCACACTTCAACTTTTAAAAAGTTCATACAATTCCAAGTGCTCACGAGAGGTAAATGGTTCAAATAGATTGTCAATTCAAATAATTGGGTAAGGCTTGTAATGTGGTTACCAAATAAAAAGGATTATAGGCTCAAACGGGTTAACTACGATACATAACAATTAGGTGGGTACAACACATATATCTGGCTCAACAAAGAAACGACTATATCACTTCCAAGACTGACTAAACTAATATTTTGCTTAGCAAACACACGGGGCAAGTTCTAGACATCAAATTCAATGCAAATAATAATACAAAAACTCACACCCACATGGGACATAACTCACTCAATATAGAACTATCAAGACACTATAGTCAAAGCAGTTAAGCAACGTTAAGATCATACAATTTAAAGCACTTATACAAGAGTCAAAAACTGAGTCTAAGCGTCACAACTAATGCACTTACTATTATCAAGGTATAACAAAGTCAAGAGATATTTCTTTCAATTCAAATCATAGCACATAGTTCCCTACTCCTAACAAAAATAAAAACTAACTACACCTGGTTCAAACAAAACCCTTGAAAAAGAATTGCGGCACAAAGAAAAACCAAAGGGGAGTTAATACACTAACTACAAAAGAAAATCTTTTTTTTTTGTCTTTTTTCTTTCGACTCGGTTCCCTCAAGAAGCTCGTTCAGATAATACTTTTTGAGTTTGTGCCTCTAGGTCTTCGAGAATATCGCACAAGTCAAATACTAATGTAAAGAGGAAAGATTGTGTTATAAACTTGCGTTCGTGAATAATTTAAGCAAAAAATAAAACAAACAGAAGCAGAAACAGAATAAATAAAGTTCCGAGCCCAACAGAAAACAATTGAGGAATTTAATCCCCTCATTGTTGCTCAAGGTTGTTGGATTAATTCATCTCGTGATAAAACGGAACAACTATTTTGTAATACCGGTAATAGAAATTATAGAACTTCATCAAACTCAACAAACAACATTAAACCACACTAATGCTTACGTTTTGATTGTTTGAGACAATGCAAAAATACATAAGAGAGAGAGGAGAGTATGCAGATTTCGGGGGTGCAAAATGAGGCAAAACCTCTGAATTTATAGCAAAACAATCTGGGTTGAATAGGTGTGAAGGCACATGTTCATATGAGATACCATTTCGGCAGAAGTCTGGTCGCGAATTTTAAACTCAAAACAACTGTTGGAAGTTGCAAATTTTAAATTAAAATTTCGCGAAAAAATATTAGAAAATAAATTATATAACAGAAAACATAAAAGAAATTCGGTCCAAAAAATTATCAATCAATCATATCAATTGACCAAATTCGAATCATATCAATTGACCAAACCCGAAGCCGAAGTCGAGTCAGCGACGACGACGCGAGATACCACTTCTTCTTAACTCTTCAAGAGCTAGAAGATGTGCTTATCTATATAAGCACAAAGATTTTCTTTCCATTTTTCGATGAGGGACAAAGTGAATTGGCAACCTAATGGATAATAATACCCAACATACCACTGGAACCACCGGATACAAATCCCATGGAGGAAGATACCAACCATACACACTCTTATAAGGAAATGCTCCTTGACAAACAGGAAATTTCACAAACGAACTATTATGCATTAGACTTTGAAAAAGCAGGATGTGAGTTAAAGGGCAAGGAAACCTAGGCATAATCACCCTCTCCCAAGAAGACAAGAACATACCATACGAGCTATAGCGCTTCTGAGTCATTATACAACTTTTTGGCAAGCGTATGCCACATCATCTTCTCCGATCCAAACTAGTTGAACTGTGGAACCCCTTCGAACAGTTAATCTTGATTGACTTAGGATGAGAATTATTCATAGTCAAATTTGGAAATGAGGAAAGTTTAATCAAGGCAATACACCAAGGTCCATGGTTCTTATCCGAAAACTTCCTCTCAGTTAGAAGGTGGGAATCAAAATTTGTCCCACAAGAAGCAACCCTATCTTTCACTGCTATATGGGTACGACTTCCTCAGTTGCCAACCAAATTCTATGACAAGGAGATATTAGAAAAAGTGGGTAGGAAACTTGGTAAGCTATTCAAGGTTGATATGTGCACATCAGCAACGCTAAAGGGTAGATATGCGAGTATTTGCATCCAAATCCCACTGGAATCACCAGTTGCAACATCTGTCACCATTGGAGACCACAAAAAGTGGTTGTTTATGAAGGGAAAAACATCCTATGTACAGGATGTGGAAGTGTGGGACACACCCTAAGAGGGTGCTCACATAGACAGAAGCCCAACCCACCCCGACACAGGACCACCCGAAATGTTCCAATGCTAAAGCCAATAACGACGAAAAAGAGGGATGGAAAATGGTATCCTTCCCCAAAAGAAGAAAATAGGGACACCCCAATTAGCAACACCAAACAACAACGAATCAGGGTAGGAAAGGTAAAAGTACCACCCCAACAAATGGCATCCAAGTCCGAATGTTTGACACAAATTCCGGTAAGTTTCTTGAAACTCAAACTTTTCGTTACAATTCAAAGACTAACTTCGAGCGGGACACCAACCCAACTCAGAGCACAAAGAAAAACACACCTTTCCCAGAAAACCAGCCCACTAAGAGTCAGCCCATAAGGGACCGACTATATACAAGCACAGAAAGGAAAACGGGTCTAGAGGGGAGAGACCCAATACCTAACAAGGACAAGGGGCCTACACTCCTAAAATAAACTACCCAAGCGACCCCAAAAGTGACAAAGTCAACAATCCCAAAGGCCCAAGTGAGAGCCTGACAACGATTCATGGAGGCACACATCAACCCCAAAACCATTGTCACTATAGAGGACCCAAACCTTTCCACCACATGCATTACCAATGATGTCCCCCATCGGGCTGCATCACCCCTACCAATACACTCTGTAAAAAATCCTCATGGATACTCAAGTGCTATCACTTATAAACCCCAAATTTTTAAGTGTTTTGACAACCTCCACCAACTCAATTAGATCTTCATTTAATTCCAAAGCTAGTGTATTAGACATAGGTTACGAAACTCTTATCACGGGTGTTGATTCAATCCTATTATTATCCATGACCCTTGATTACCCCAATAGCCCTATAATTAATAGAATCCCCCAAAAGGTTACCAAAAAAAACCAAGAACGGGTGAGTCCTCCAAACCCCCAATTGTTCTGACCTCCACCCCACCACCACATACTACACGCCAGCGTCCTGGCTAGAAATTGCTCTCCATGGGCAGAGACTGTGTTATAATATTCAGTTGGGAAACCAACCAATATTTCTCACTATCCAAAATCTAACCCATATGGCAATAGTCACAACAAAAGCTCTAAACAAAGGTTTGGCGACATTTGGAGACCAACTATGGCAATAAATGGTTATACAAAGCAACTTCAACCCTCTGCAACCAACCAACGATACACCTTCAGTTCACAACCTGATGCATCAGATCTTCAACATCATCCCATTCTTCCCAGACCCAGCAACACTGGACCCATATGCGACACCCCATTTCACAATCCTACAACAATGGCCCCAACAGGAGCCTTCGTCTTCAACGCAAGAGAAACATCACTCCCCACCACTGGGGAACATCTCGAAAGAGATAACCAAGGCCATGGAGATATTGAAAAACCAAGAAACATCTAAGGAGTGTTGAATTTAGAGACAATAAAAGCAGTGGATTCAGCGAGATGATGATCCTACTAAGTCCCAAAACTCTTGCAAGATGAGGATTGAACTTGTCCTCTCATCAGATTCAGGGAATGTTGAAACCATTCTTGACCCTAACTCCAATTATGAGATCCCAGACGCCATCAACAAGAAGAAAGAATGTGATGCCAACCCAGGGAAGGGACAAGGCACCGACAGGAACTCTCCCAACAAACCCACACTCCTTAGTGAATTTCATCATATGGAATGTTATGGGAGCAAACAGTGCAGAGTTCATAAGACACTGCTCAAAAATGGTAAAGATGAACAAACCAGTAATGCTAGTTGGAAACCAAGATGACATATGTCACAAGAAACTCACGGAGGAACTACCATATGACCTACATATTCAGTTCCCAGCAATAGGCCACTCTAGAGGCATTGTCATCATGTGAAATAGTCCATTCTCTAGGTATATGAAGTAGCAGTTACATCTTATGATATCCATGCAATGGTCAAGGTACTGCCCTCCAAACCCTTTGGGATAACCTGATTGATATCTCTAAGCACTTAAAGGGTAGTTGATTTGTGTGTGTGTGTGGGAGGGGGGGTAATGAAGTTTTAAAAGCAAAAGACAAAATTGGGGGCAACCACATTAACAAAAATAGAAGTAACTTGTTTTGGAATTGCATTAATCATTGTAGACTAGTTGGCCTAGGCTATAAAGGTAGCAAGTACACCTGGTCCAAGAAGCATTAAAAAAAACACGTCCAGCCTTATCCTCGAGAGAATTAATAGGTGTTTTGCTAACAACTGTTGGGTGAATGAATTCCTAGAGGCTTTTGTTACTCATCTATCTTGGACCCACTCTGACCACTGCCCCCTCCTTGTCAAGCTCAAGAATAACACCTAAGAGGCTTCTCCCAAGACCTTTAGATTTTAATCCATGTGGTGCAGTCACCCAACCTTCAGAGCTCTCATCAAGGACTTATTTCCAAACCACTCTTCCCTAATTCCTTCATCTATTTGGTTCAAAGACAATGCCATCAATTGGAACAAGCATACATTTGACAACATATTCCACAAATAAGAAAAAGATTACTGGCCAGGATTGTTGGGATCCAAAAATCTCCTCACCGCCAATTTAGTCATTTCCTCCAAAACTTAGAAAACACTTTCATTAAGGATCTTGACTCAATCCTGAAAAATGAGGAAGACTTCTGAAAGTTGCAAGATAGAGTTAACTGGCTCCCTGACAGTGATGCCAACACCAAGATCTTCCACACCTCAACCCTCAATAGAAGAAGGAGACACAAAATCCTCTCCCTCGAGGATGAGACAGTAAATTGGCAGTATGAACCCCTGGAAATCAAAGACTCAATAGTCAAATTTTGCAAGGAGCTCTACTTTTCATCCCACTCATAAATCACCCATATCTACTATCACACCTAGCACCCAAAACCCATCAGTATCAAATGTGCAAAAAGCCGCCATTGCCCTCTCCTAAGGGATACTGAAATCAAAAGTACTCTCTTATCTTTCAAACCCTTCAAAGCCCCATGCCTTGATGGTCTGCACCATTTATTTTAACAAAAGTACTGGGACATTATGGGAAAGGATGCCATCCAATCCTGTAAAAATTGCTTCTCAATAACATCAATGCACCCAATGATGAATTAGACACTTTTGTGTTTAATCCCAAAATTCCCCCAAGCCTCCATGATAAAAAACTTCAGGCCCATAGGTTTATGCAATATTGTCTACAAAACTGTGACTAAAATTCTACTCAACATAATTAAACCATACCTAGCTCACATTATTGGTCCTAGTAAGGCAAATTTCCCATCCAACAGGAGAGATTGTGTTAGTATTATCATAGTCCAAGAATACATCACTCATTTTAAGAAAATGAGGCAAAATACCTCACATGATTATAAAGATTGACTTGGAGAAGGTTTTTGCTAGAATTGAATGGTCCTTCATTAAGGGGACCCTCCAAATTTTCAACTTTCCCTCTGACACCATTAATCTCATCATGTCATTTGTTAGCTCATCCTCTATTTCTATTATAGTAAATGGGGCCCAGACCAAACCTTTCCACCCTACCAGGGGAATTAGGCAGGGTAACCCACTATCCCCTTACCTTTTCATTCTGTGTATGGAGAGACTCCCCAAGGCTATTGAGAGGAATATCCAAAATAAAGAGTGGTGCCCAATTAGCATAAGCATGTGTGTTTTATGCCTTGTAGGAGTGATTCAGATCTATGTAGATATTATGGAACGAATTCAAGTGCTTTGTAGCTTTGAAGTCTGAGTAAAAGCCCAAGGAATTCAGTCGGGATCGTGTTCCTAAGATAAGAAGGTTAAAAGTACGCGGTCGTGCACTGACCGCACATATGGGCAGAATAGTGTGAAAAGTGTGTGGCCAAGTGCGCGGGCAAACTGCTAGGTGTGCGATCGCGCACCTCCTGCCCAGGAAAAGTGTCATTTTTTTTTGCGTAGGAGAAGGTGTATGTGTTTGATCCCAACCCTACTTAGTATATATACATGGAAAAACGGTATTTTTGGTAATTTTGACATAATTTAGACCTAATGAAGCTAAGGAGAAGAGGGAGAAGCAAAAGCACAAAGATTTCACCATTCATCCTCACTCAATACAATGGGTTTGGATATTTTATGTTTTTGTTTGACTTAAACTTAATTGTGATGAATTTATCCATATCAATGGAGTAATTCTTCCTTAGGGATTGATGGATTTGGTATTTTGAGAATTGTTTGTGGATATTAACTCTAGTGTATGTGTATTGAATCGTTTTGGGTATTTTTATTATTGTATACATATTTACATGTTTATGTAATTGAAATAGGCATAACTGATTATGTTTTGCATTGTCTTGTTGGTTGAATTCGATGATTCTTATTAGTAATCGAAAGAGGATAGTTGAATTAATGTTCAGATCTAGTTAGGAGGATAATCGAAAGAGGTTCACCTAAAGATTAACCCATTACGAATTCTTGCACATCTTCACTAAGCTTAACTTAGTTTATATTGTGAGTTTGAGACTTAATCGATAGAGTATTTTCTACTGAACGTTCGAACTATAATAGAGTGAATTCGAGAAACTCAATTGAACCATAGAGTGAAGTAACTAGAGTTAATTCTCAAACAAATATATTATACCTATCCAATCAACCCCTATTTCCTCCTATTGATATCTTCTTGCTTGCACTTATTGAAATTGTCATTAGCTAATAGTTAGATTATTAGTTAATTTTAGTTTCAATTCACACAACTCCAAATTGTTGATCATCTTGAGTAGAAATCTAGCTACAAACTACTATAATGACTGTTTAAATCCAATCCATGTGGATACAATAATTTTGTATACTATATTCGACCAACGAGCATATTTAAGTGTGTGTTTTGCGCACGTCAAATTTTGGCGTCATTATCGGGGATTGGAAATCAATAGTGTTTGAAATAGTTTGTAGTGCTAATTCAAGAATTTTTCTTTTTATTTTATTTTCTCTTTTTGCGTGTGGGTGTTCTTTAACTGTGTGCAGGCTACATGTTAGATTGGTGCATGAACCGATCTTCTGGGAAGGAATTTCAACCATACGAACCAGAAATCGAGAAATATCTGTGACAGTTGAGGAAGTAAATAAATCTTCCCGATAATATAGAAACAGTTGGGCAATCGTCAACCAAAGAAAAGATGGCGGGAGATGATGATAATGTTGATTTGGTTGCGATAGAGGCAAGCCAACATAGAGAGAAAACTGCAAGAGATGCTGAAGAAACAACGCTCAGAGATGCACAAATTGCTTATGAGGAACAAACATCTTGAAGAATGGCTCAGAATCAGCCCTTTGGTGCAGACCAATTCAGAAACGTAGCTCCCGTCCAAAGGAGACCACTTCGTCATTATACTAGACCGGTCTACAACCAAGGTTTATCAAGTATGGGAGCACCTCCAGTAGCAACCAATAATTTCGATCTGAAGTAAGGGTTGCTTCAAACCCTCTAAAACAACCGTGTCTTTAGAGTAAAGATGAATGAAGATCCAAACAATCATCCAATGGACTTCGAGGAGATCATGAACATCTTTCAATACAATGGTGTGTCACAAGATACAGTGTACTTAAGGGCATTCCCCTTCACTCTAAAAGATGATGCAAATCATTGGCTTCGAAGCTTGCCCCTGTCACGCCCCGAGCCTGGGGCGATACCGGTACCCCGTGCCTCATCTATCCTTGCGTACCAACTTGCAACTTAGGAATTCTGGACATATAATGTCATAATTTGGCCATGGGCCACATTTCAATACAATTTGCGAAGCAAAGTATAAAACTGAATAGAGACTAACGCTGACTAAATGTCAACATAAAGCTGGGCCGGCAAGGCCGGCATAACTACTATAACTGACAAGCTAACAAAATATACGTACAGGGCCTACAAGCCCAACATACTGCACTAACTAACAAGATATGTCTACAAGCCTCTACTAATTGATGTACTGTGATCGGAACAGGGCCCCAACCTACCCATAACCTATCTACATGTATACACAAGATGTACACAAAACTTCTAGACCCGACAACTCTGAAGGATGTGGAGCTTACCGATAAAGCTGAACTCGGGTAACACCTACTGTGGAGGTCTACCTGTCTGTCTGTCTGAACCTGCACGCATGAAATGCAACGCCCCCGGAAAGGACGTCAGTACAAAATAATATACCGAGTATGTAAGGCAATATACTAAAAGCTGAAACTGAACTAATAATATAATAACTGAAAGCAACTAGGGGTCAAAGATGATCTGAAGATATGCGCACCTACTTATACTGACTCTATTTTAGTAAGTAAAATAGTTGCCCGGCCTTTTATATATATATATATATATATATATATATATATATATATATATATATATATATAATTTGCCATAGTAGGCTCGCTCATAGGCGCTCGACCACAGTAGGCACGGTATATAACTTACCATATGATAAGAGATTGCCCGTAGGGGCCTGCCCATCGATTATAGCTCGATGATAATGAAAATACCGTAATACTATATATATAGATTCTTTGATCTCATGACTGGAACAAAAAATACTCAGTTGAATATGATGTCCTGATAAGGAGAATATTGTACTTACAAGACTAGAAAAATATACGTAAATTTCGGGATATGAATTTTTCTTTATGCCTCATTATCAAACTCGTATAATTATGAGATAATGCCAAAATGAAGAAAGGGCTTAGCCTTAAATACCTGGATTAGGGAAAAGTCTGCATGATGTTCTTGGAAAAGGTTGCACCGTACTCCTTTAGAATCGCAAAATTTTACGTTGCTAAAGTTCTAGTAATTTTCGTTGGATTGGTTGAAGAATCACACTGCTTAATGTAACATTTAGAATCTGATTCAAGTCTTTGAAAATGAAAAGTTGAAAACTTAAAAGAATGGCCAACGTTCTCATCCTCTGATTATAGTGTCTTGAGAATGAAAATGTTGTAAAATCCTAGAATGAAATGTGTTAAGTTGAAATTAATATAATGAAATGTGTCTTGATCTTAAGGTATTAGGTTGCCACCTAACCACAAATGACCAAGAGTCATTTGTTTGGTTAGGGCATTGTTGACACGTGGGGGTGGGGATTTCTAATCTTATCGTATAATCCACTTAATTAGTTGGGTAATATTATGTTACCTAATAATTAAGCAATTACTCGCATAATTAAGAATTGTCTCAAATTACTTAAAATTTTACTCATTTTTAATATACTTTATACATCATACTATTACGTCCATATGGTAGCTTGTATGGTACTAGTCCATAAGTAACGGGTATTATAGCTCGGACCGTATTTTATCAAAAATCGACAACCTTCAACAAAACTCATTTTCTTTATTGCTTGTTATAAATATCACAAAAATGCTAACCTCAAGATAATCTCATCCTCGAGTTTATGTCAATTAACTGAAGACGAAACTTTAACGTACGAAAAACGCGAGATGTAACAACCCCAAAGATAAATTAGAACATGGGAGAAGATGACCTCAAAATTTCTTGCTAAATATTTCTCCTCAAGTAATACGGGCAAGTTTATACGAGAAATCCATAACTTCTGCTAGAACGAGACTAAGAATGTGTTTGAATCATGAGAAAGGTTTAACGAGATTGTGCGAAAGTGTCAACACATAGGAATTGAACTCTGGATGCAACTCCAGGACTTTTGGGGTGATTTGACACCGACCTCACACAGAACATTGAGCAATGCAGCTGGAGGTCCGTTAATAAAGAAGACTCCATAGGATATAGTCATTGTTCTAGATGAGTTATCTGAAGATGCAAATCAGTGGCCCTCAGAGATTTCTGAAAGAAAAAGATCAACTGGTGTTCACCAAGTTGATACTAACACATCTGTGCAGGTACAACTTGATGCCCTAGCAAAAGAAATCAGGAAACTATCCTTAGCTTCAATACACAATGAGCCTCATGCAGCATGTAGTATATGTGGAAGAAGACACCCTACTCATGAGTGTCAAGCTACCATGAAGAAAGTTAATATTGTGGGTAATTACAACTTCAGAGCAATGGGTCATAAGCACCTAGTTTTTTCATGGAGTTCACATGGGGGTACAACAAATTCATGGCAACAAAATAACTCCAGATTTCAAGGAACTCGTGATTTTGTGAATCAACTGATGCTGCAGTTTCAACCTCAACATCCAATTTAGTCTGGATTAGAAGATTTGGTGAAGTCATTCATTGTCAAGACTGATGAGAGATTAGATGCTCATGGGGCAACTATTAAAGAACTTGGGACAAGTTTGAGTAACTTGGAGAGACAAGTGGGACAAATTGCAAATATATTATATGAGAGAATCCCAGGTACTCTGCCAATTAATACTAAAAATAATCCCACAAAAACAGTAAATGTTGTGACCTTGAGAAGCGGACAAGTATTAAAGGATCCCACTCCAATTCAAAAAGAAATCGCGCCTAAAAAAAATTGTGGGAAGGAGCTGAAAATTGAAGATGATAAAAAGACTGAGAAGAAGAAAGGCAAAAAGGGAGATGAGAAAGAGAAGGAGGAGGAAACTTCAAGAATGGAGGAATCTGATGATATAAGCAAGCACATGTCTTCTCTACCTTTTCCCCGAAGCTATATAAAGAAAAGCTGGACAAGCAGTTTGAGAGGTTCCTAGATATGCAGAGACAGGTTAATGATTCATTGAAGTTCTCTCACAAATGTCAGCTTATGCTAAGTTCTTGAAAGAGATCCTGACAAATAAGAGAAAGATAGAAGAGACATCGGCAGTGAAGCTCACAGAGCATTGCAGTGCAATATTGTAAACTAAACTCCCACAAAAGTGTGGAGATCCAGAGAGTTTTAATGTACATTTCTCTTTATGCTCTATTGATTTTGATAAAACTTTATGTGATTCCGGGGCCTCAATTAATTTAATGCCATTGTCCATTTACAGGAAACTGGAGAAGGAGATTGGAGAGATAAAGTCGGTGCCAATATCTTTGCAGCTGGTAGACTAAACGACTATAACACCTTAAGGGATAGTAAAAGATAGTTTTGGTGCGGGTGGATAGGTTCGTATTTCCTGTAGATTCACAGCGGTGAATATGGAGGAGAACAAGGAGGTCTCCCTTGTCCTAGGAAGCCCATTTTTAGCAACGGGTAGAGCTATACTGGATATACATGATAGGAAACTCATGTTTAGAGTGGGTGAGGTGACCGTAACTTTTGACATGAATGTAGAGACATGGGTGAAAAGGAGAAGCCAACTGCGAGTGTGGAGTGGAAGGTGAATGGTGTGAAAGAGAAGGTTGATGTTAGTGAAAAAGATAAGTGTGAGGTGTATCCCTTAAAGGCAAGATAAAAAGTTGTCTGCGTGGATGTGCACTAAGTCAGGTGCGTGGAAAGGAGCCCGACTTTGATTCAAACCCCGACTAAAGATTCAGGAAAATTTCCTCTACCTTATGATTTCTAATTGTGTGTCACGGGGATATGCCACAACTTAAAGTGTGGGGTGGGGGATAATTGTATGTTGATGTATATTAGTCTTAGTTTTTGCTTTAGTTAGCTTGATTGTTTTTTGTTTTTGTTAGTTTGAGTAGTAGAAAAAAATGGAAAAAAAACATGAAAATTTTAAAATTTTTGATTTTTCCCGATGACGGATGATGAACGCATTGTTGATAAGTTTTGATTTGCCACATAACTTGGGGGGAGGCATTCTTACGGCTAACCAGATACTAAATCGAGTACCCCATAGAAAAACACAATCCATTCCATATGAAAAATGGAAAGGAAGGAAGCCCAACTTGAATTATTTTAAAGTGTGGGAGTGTTTGGCAAAGGTGCAAGTTCCTAAACCCAAAAGGGTAAAATAGGATCGAAAACTGTTGATTGTGTTTTCATACGATATGCGACCAATAGTAAAGCATATCGATTTATGGTTCATAAATCAGAAAATTCCGAAATAGAATCAAATAATGCTGAGTTATTTGAAAATATATATCCATACAAAAAGGAATGTGAGTCGATTAGTGAATGATCTAAACGACCTTGGGAAAAAACAAAAGAAAGTACATTTAATCAGGAGGATCCAAGATGTATAAAAGTCAAAGAACGTCTACTTCATTTGGATCAGATTTTGTGACTTTCTTATTGGAAAATGAGCTTCGAACATTTAAAGAAATTATGTCTTCTTCGGAAGAATTATTTTGAAAAGAGGAAGTAAATAGTGAAATATAATTCATATTGAACAACCATACATGGGAATTGGTTGATCTTTCTCCTGGAAATAAATCGTTGAATTCTAAATGGATTTTTAAGAGGAAAATGAAAGATGATGGCACTATTGATAAATACAAGGCAAGCCTTGTGGTCAAAGGGTATAGACAATGAGAAGTTCTTGACTATTTTAATACATACTCTCCGGTTGCAATAATTACGTCCATACGAACGTTACAAATATTAGCTGCAGTTTATGGTCTTGAAATTTATCAAATGGACGTAAAGACGGCCTTCTTAAATAAAGATTTGGAGGAAAAAATATTCATGGAACAATTTGAAGGGTTTGTGATTCCAGGTGAAGAAAAGAAGGTATGTAGATTTGTTAAGTTCCTTTACGGACTAAAACAAACACCCAGAAAATGGCATGCAAAATTTGACCAAACAACGTTATCAAATGATTTTAAGATAAATAAATGTGATAAATGTGGGTACATTAAATATATTCCAAATCACACAGTCATTGTTTGCTTATATGTGGATGATATATTGATAATAATGACATTGCCAACATAAATGCGACTAAGCGTATGCTAATTAGCAAGATTGATATGAAGGACTTGGGAGTTGCTGATTTAATTATGAGGATTAAGATCCATAAGACTCCTCAAGGTCTGTCATTGTCACAATCTTATTATATTAAGACAATACTTGGAAAATTCAAGCACTTAGGGTTTAAAGTTGCAAATACTCCAATTGACATGAATCTTGCATTAGCAAAGAACAAAGGCCAAAGCATATCATAATTTGATTATGCTAGTGTGTTGGGATGTTTAATGTATATAAGTAAATTGATCATAATGGGATGCTTGTGCTATAATTAAATTGAGTCAATACACGAGTAATCTAGGTCAATCTCATTGGATGTTAATGAAACGAGTTTTGGGATATTTAGAACATACTTGGGACTTTGCTTTGCACTACAATAAATATCTTGCATTGATCGAGGGATATTGTGATGCAAATCAGATCACCGGTTCAACTGATTCTAAGTCCACAAGTGGATATGCATTCACTATTGGTGGAGGAGCGGTATCTTGGAAGTCGTCCAAACAAACTTGTATTGCGCAGGCTGAGTTCATAGCCTTAGATAAAGCCGGTGAAAAAGTTGAATGGCTCCGGAATTTCTTGGAAGACATTCAATTTTGGGCCAAATCGTTGGCACCAATATGCATACATTGTGATAGTCAAGCGGCAATTGGAAGGGCTGGAAGCGTTATGTATGACGGTAAACCTCATTACATACGACGAAGACATAAAACTGTTAGGAAATTACTCTCTAGAGGAATTATCACAACTGGCTATGTAAATTCAAGGGATAATGTGTCGGATCCACTTACAAAAGGCCTAATTAAAGAGGTAGTTGAGAAATCATCGAGGGGAATGGGACTATGGACGAGAACAAGTCATTGTGGCGGCAACTCTACCAAGAAGACTAGAAATCCCAAGATATAGGTTCAAGGAAATCAAACAAAGTCATTAATGATTTTCAACATTGTCAACTAAAATTTTGGTTCATTCTCGTGATGAGACAATGTTCAGTACCTAGGATAAAGCATTAGGATTTTTAATGATTTCTAAAATATAGACGGGGTATATCAAATAGTGTATCTACAGGATGACACGATTAGGAATCACTTATGTAAGTGCGAAGTATTAGTCGCTTCAAGGAGAATTTTGTAAGGCCAGTTCTCTACGCACTTATGAAACCAGACGGTATTCGTGGCTGAAACGAACACAACAATGAGGACCAAAGACGCTTAAAGGTTGATTGTATGACTTATGGTTGTCTAGGTGTACACCAAAGTTCGACGGTTCAAAGATATCAAATCTACAGATCAATCGAGTATATCCGACATAAGTTCACTACGGAAAGTTCAAAGAGAAACCTACTTATCCAGATTCAATTAATCCTTGCTTGTGAATCACACAACTTTTCATGTATATTTTCGTGATATAGCCATTTCTAATTTATGTGGGGGAATGTTGGATTTTTAAGTTTAAATGTAGCTTAAAAGAGGTGAATGAGAAATGGAGGGAAAATGAAATATTTAAGTTTCCCTCCTTGACAAAGAGACATTGTCCCATATTGGAAGAGGAAAAGATTTTTGATGGGTATATATACAATTGCTCTTCTTCTAGCTCTTAAAGAGTGGCAAGCCTCATGACGTCGTTGTCATTGCTCGTTCGGCTCGGATTCAAATTTGAATTTGGATTTGTATTTGTTAAGGGTTGATTGTGTGACTTATAGTTGTCTAGGTATACACCAAAGTTCGAAGGTTCAAAGATATCAAATCTACTGGTTGACCGAGTATATCCGACATAAGTTCACTATGGAAAGTTCAAAGGGAAACCTACTTATCCAGATGCAATTAATCCTTGCTTGCGAATCACACAGTTTTTCATGCATATTTCTGTGATATAGTCATTCCCCATTCATGTGGGGGATTGGTAGGGTTTTAAGCTTAAATGTAGCTTAAAAGAGGGTAAATGGGAAATGGATGAAAAATAAAATATTTGAGTTTCCCTCCCTGACAAAGGGACATTGTCCCATATTGGAAGAAGCAAAGGTTTTTTATGGGTATATATACAATTGCTCTTCTTCTAGCTATTAAAGAGTTAAGAAGAAGGGAAGCCTCGCGCCGTCGTCGCTCGCTCGCTCGGCTCGGCCTCGGCTTCGGCCAAATGATAGATTGATTAATTTTTTGGACCAAATTTATTTGTTAATAGTAAATATTAACAGAAATGTTATTAAATATCTGATTTTTGTAAACGGAAAATTAATATTAAATCCAACAGAATATTAATATTAAATCCAGCGAAATATTAAGCGTTTTTCCGTTTTTCGTTATCCGTTTTCTGTTTTCCGTTTTTGTAACGGAAAATTAAGTTTCCTCTTGAATTCCCGATTTATTATTGCGTAAATATTCATTTATGTTATGGTCGTTTTACGTAAACAACCCTCATGAAGAGTTGCACATCTTCAATTTGAGCTCAACATTGGCTATAAATAGGAGTCAATTCTCTCAGATTTTCCATATGAATTTCTGAGTTCTCCTCCTTTTTCTGTATTATTTTAACTACAAAGAAAATAACAGTAAGTGTGATTTGCTACCGATCTTTATGTTCGCTAAAATACTGAGGTTTGAAGTACCGTTATACCATTGTGTAAGGAAGAAAATAATCCACAACCTTGGGTACTATGAGTGGATTAAATTTCTTAAGGAAACAATGTGAATTCAGTGGTCTCATATTAAATCCTATTTCGTTCTTATTTTTGTTTATATGTTATTTTATCTTCTCCATAATTTTTTTACAAATACAGTTTACTAATAATTTTTAATATAGATTTTTTGGTATCTGGATACTGTTATTTGGTATTGAGTTTTTGATATTTCGATATACCGAAATACCAAAATATTTAAGTGTAAGCTCACCTCCATTTCTATAATCCAACCCAATAAGCCTAAGACCAACACCCCAAGCCTTCAAGTTCCTGTAGTAAGTCCCTTAGGCTTGGAGACTTAGATTTACGGCAATAGCTTCTGTTATAGACTTCAAACTCAATAAGTCTTTATCTGTTGCCTTTTGTTGCGCAACATTCGTATGTTCTTGAAACAATTGCTTTAAATGCTAACCTTCTCGAATGCAATAGATATTCTTCCACGTGTAAAAGAAAGGAAGTGGTTTTCCTTTGTTCTACTTCCATTTTAAAGTGAAAAATGTGAACATATGATTGAAGACTCTTCCTCAGTGGAATCACTGTACACATATTCTGGTGATGTATTGCAGGACTAATCTGAAAATTCGATTGTAACAATTTTATCATGCTTCCAATAGTTAAGCGACGCGAAGTCAATCAGTTCTGCACTATCGTCTCATATTTGGTTAGTACTGAAACCATACGGAACCAAACAACAAAATACCGAATTGTACCGAACTACTTTGGTACGTTATTTGGTATGCATAATTTTTATACCAAAATATCAAACCGTAATTCTTAAATATCGTACCAAAGTATCGAACGTCCATCCCTAGTTTTTGCTAGTACGGGTATTCCCGCAAAGTGTTTTTTATTAGCATTACTTTTGGGGGTTATTTTCACAAATATCTTAAAATATACTAGAACGTGACCTTAGAAGGCTAGAAATGATGTTCGAACGGAAATCCGAAACCAAAATTCCAATGGGACTACTAGCCTGTTTGGCCAAGTTTGTTTTTGGGTCAAATGCACTTTTTTGGCCAAAAATTGAGGTGTTTGGCCAAGCTTTTGGAAGGAAAAATGTGCTTTTGAGGAGAAACATAAGTAGTTTTTGAGAAGCAGAAAAAAGTAGCTTATTTCCAAAAGCACTTTTCTGAGAAACACTTTTGAGAAAAATACACTAAGAAGCAGTTTTCAAAAACTTGCCAAATACTAATTACAACTCAAAAGTGCTTTTCAAATTAACTAGCCAAACACAAACTACTTCTCACCAAAACACTTTTTTTTAAATACTTTTGAGAAAAGCACTTCTCAAAATAAGACGATTTAGAAGCTTGGCCAAACATGCTATATATACTTTGATAATATATTCTCGGCCATTTTTTTTTCTTTAAAGTACTCCTCTCAGCACTCACTTATTCTAATTCGAAATTTTATTATATGCTAAACTAATACGGTTCTCCAAATCTCAATTTTGAATGCCATAACAAAAAAAGTTGTATGGAACTACCACGAAAACTCAACTTGACCAAAGAATTATACACATTAGTGGGACATCACTATATTCAGCTGAAGGAATATAGTGAGTAGACAAAGTAATTAAGTTGAGCAGATAACATGTAAAATGTATTAAATTTATCGAGGCATTCTCATTTATTATCCAGTATAAAAGAGGTAATAAAAACATAATAGTTGATACGCTTTTCGTGGAAGTATGCATCACTTACTATATTAATTCTACGGGGTTCAATTTCCTCAAAGAGTGACGGTCTCGGTAAGACATGTCTCATTGTTGAAAAATGAATGAGCTGCAGCCCTCCATGTGCGATGTATCATGTAGGGGTCTGTTTCCTGATGGTGTTAATTGTTTCTCCTTTTGACTTTCTTTATTTTCGGTGTACACTTTATTTCACCTTTCTGTATACGTGTGAACCCAATGCAAGGAGTGAGGGCTCGTGAGGGAACCACGAGATCTGGTGTGCGAACACATATTTATTTTTGATGTTGTAGTTCATGGCTTATCTAATTTGTGTGTCATTTTAGGATTTAGTTATTAAAACGGAGTTGGTATAGATTTGTTGTTGTTGTAGTTGTTTTGAGGTTGGAAATCTGCTTGATTATAAATTACTTTCACCACCAAACAAGACAAGGCTCTCTGCATCTAATTTGGATAACGGTGCTACAACCTGATTAATAAGATGGATGCCACCTCAACATCGGCTTGTCATCCTTTAGTTAGGACTTAGGACTATAACTATCCGATAAAATGGAGGAGGACTCTTCACTATTTGTTTTCCCTTATTGCCAACGGAATACAAAAAGAGGGTGACTGTCCTCCGAGAGAGAGGCAATGCACTTCCACCAGAAACAAAGAATGATAAGTGTCCCACATCAACATATGATATTACGTGGCTCTCTTCATTTAGTTTTAGAACAATAAGGTATTGGCTCCCCCCAAACCCACCCACCCAATGGAAGTAAAGAGTAAAGACTAGGGAACTGCCAAGTTGTACAACAGAAATTGGCTACGTCGACGGCAAGAATCAAAGTTAGAAACAAGTCGTGGGGTGCACTAATAGAGCTCCACTTGAATTCCAGTGATAGCGAGAACCTATAATTTTATATTTTTCCTCGTTGAGGTAATCTGCTAAATCCATAGAACTGTAGTTAATATCTTGAGAAGAAAAAGAAAAGACGTGTACAACTCAACGCGGATGACTAGTGTCTCGTGCTTAATAAATTGTCGGTTTGATTAAAAATAAATTCATTGTTGATAATCTTTTAGAATATGAGTACTAGTTTGTTCTATTTGATACTATGGTTTATTGCCTCTTGAATTACGTGATTACAACTACGATATAACACAATTATCATCCCAAGTTTCTGAGAAAAAGTGTAACACCCAAATCAGAGCACTTGAAAGACTAAACTAAATTAGCATAAGATCTGCTGTAAATGCAATTATATGCCTAAAAAGACAAACTTTCCTGGAGTTTGAATCAGAGCACTTGAAAGACTAAACTTTCCTGGAGTTTGAAGTAAAACATGTTGGACAGAAAAAGGAGGTCCATTCTCACTTGGTGAGAAAAGAGGGGTAAATTCAAAAATAGTCAGATTTACAAATGGTCATTCAAAAATGTCACAATTTCAAAAGTAATCGAAATTTAGCCACTTTTTATGTAAAGATAAATCTGAACAAAAACACTATTCAAAATCCGAAAAATACTCCATCATAATATACTGGAATTCCAGTATATACTGGAGTTTCAGCATAAGTATACTGGAACTCTAGTATATTATACTGGAGTTCCAGTATAATATACCGATCCAGCATAATATGCTGGAAGTTCATACGCAGGTGCTCCAATCTCCAGTATATTATGCTGGAACTTTCCACGTGTCCAGCATAATATGCTGGAAGTTCATACACATGTGCTCCAATCTCCAGTACATTATGCTGGAACTTGTTGCGTTGTAGTAAAATAGTGACTATTTTCAATGACTTTGCAAACGCTGACTATTTTTGAATGACCAGTCCGAAAACTGGCAAGCCCGTGCTAATTGCGAAAGCTTAAGGAATGTTGTTCTTGTTTGATCGCATTCTCAATTTGACATATCCATTTTGGATTCTGAGCCTAATGTTGCAAAAAATGTGTTTGTAATCCCACTATGAGATCGATTTTCCAGCTTCCATTCTTGCTGACAGATCCCCACGCGAGGCAGTCTTTAATCCCACTCTTTCGCAAATAGGTTTCAGGTCCGATGAAAGAGATGACGAGCAAAGGGCGGAAAAGTCCTTTTAGCTTATTTAACCGGATAACTGGCTACTTTTTAACTACTATATTAAAGCTGGTTATATTACAAAAAATAAGTTGTCTTATAAGTGGCGACATGGTATAATATAAACAATAGTTAGATTCATTTCGATTGGAACTTCGTAGGCTAGACCGCTAGATTCAATGTCAGTAATTGACAAGAAATATGTTTGTACTGTCCGTAAGAAAAATTAATTTGGTCTCAAATGGATCGTTCGCTTTTTAATCTCTTGATCCTTTTTGTATTTTTAGCTAACAAGAAGAATTACCCATAAATAGGATTTAGCATCACAGTTTGCCAAAATGTCATGAATAAATATGCAACACAAATTACATGAAGCGCCATAATTCAGAGAAAATGTTATGAAGAGGTGACATTTTCTAACATAAAGAGAAAGGAGTCAATGGGTCCGGGAAGACGTGAAAGACAAATTATGATCCCGTGTTTGGGTAAATGAGGATCCTAATTGCCACATACACAAATCTTTCACAAGAAACAGAAAATCATTTTGATAGTCCATCGATATATCCTATATCCTTTATTTAAACAAAGGTGCTAGTCCTGCACGGTAAAAAACAAACCAGATCTCAGACTTAAAAAAAAAAAGACGGCCCGGTGCACTAAGTTCCCGCTATGCGCGCGGGGTCTGGGGAAGGGCCGGACCACAAGGGTCTATCGTACGCAGTCTTACCCTGCATATCTGCAAGAGGCTGTTTCCACGGCTCGAACCCGAAACCTCCTGATAACATGGCAACATTTACCAGTTGCGTCAAGGCTCCCCCTCAAACCAGATCTCAAACTATTAGGAGACAAAAAGTAAAAAGGCAAAAATAGAAACTGAAAAGACAAAAAGAACGGACCAGAGATAAACCTCTTTGAGTTCGAAAGTTAAGTACCTTGTATCAGGAAGGCAGTGCACTCCCCGTGGCTTTTACTTCTGATATAGATTGATTGCCCGAGAGGAATGGAAAAAGTGCCAGTTGGATTTTCATATATATGCTTTAATAGCCGATAAAGGTCTATCTCAGTTTTTCACACTGTATGTACATGGGGTGACAGCCGCTTATGAGAGACAAGCTTCTAATGTTCAAACCAACTGCCCAGGAGAGAGAAGCTTCTAATGTTCTTAAAAAAACCAAATGCCCAGGACCCTATTATAGCGATGGACATGGGGCTGCCTACTTGATGAAGTAAAGAATCACAGTTCATTGAAAGGACTAATATTTTATTAAGGTCGGTAATGAAGAGTATAATTCTGCTAGGCATTGGAAGATCCAATTCAGCAACTGTTCTTTAGGTAGCTCCAAGAGCAGTTCAGCCTGAATAAGACACATCATTACACAGAGCCACTTAGATATGGAAAACTTGCCTTTTCACATTAATCATATTCCAATTCTTTCAAATGATGAAAATGGAACCTTAGTGGGTTATTATAGGCATAGCAAGGTAGTAAAACTCAACAAAACCATACCTTTATTTGGCCATCTTCAAAAATCAGAGAATTCTGATGAACATCTGAAGTTGCTGAATCAGTTATCAATTTGAAAACCTTTTTCGACATGTTTGTTTTCATGCCAACCATCTTTCCTGAAGCATATATGCTGGTAATTCCTAAATCTGCTGCCATTCTTCTGACATAAAGCTTCTTCAATAGGATTTCCATAGAGTAAGGTTCTTTGCCATACTGACGCCTCAGATTTTCCGTAAATTGCATTAAGCTGAAAATGTCCTTTTCAGCTGCTTTTTCAGCGCCATTAATGATTTGCATGGGGTTCTCCAAATGATTTATGTACTCGGAAGGAAGATGAGGGTTTATGTTGATATCAAGCTGAGACAGGAAGTGAGAGTTATAAAAGGTTATACACATTTATTTGCAACTGCCATTGAAAGTAGCAGATAAACTATAGGCTATATCTTTCACAATTGGATGTTACAAAAGCAGATTAACTTTAAACAGCAGGCACAAATTCGTACAAGCTATTTGTAGAACCACTAGTCTAAAGTTCCTATATGACTCAACAGTTACTAATTCCAGAATATAATTTTTTCCCCTTCTTGAGCCGAGGGTCTATCAGAAACAATCTCTCCACCTTCACAAGGTAGGGGTAAGGATAAGGATACACACTACTGTCCCCAAACCCCACTTGTGGGATTACACTTGTCTGCGTATACACAGTCCTCCCCAGACCCCGCTTGTAGATTTACACTTGGTTTTTTGTTGTGTTGTAAAATTATTCATTTTTTAAGATTTGAATTTCTCTGGTTGACATTCTAACCAATCATTAATGACAATGCCTCAAAAGAGCAACAAGCATTAGGTATTGGGGAGTGGAGACAACCGCAGACGTATAATGGATTTTGTACTCGAAAAACATATCAACTTATGAAAAATATGAGAGCATTAAATACCTTCATTGCATGGTAAGGAACTGATATTACACGATGCTCATCAACCTGGAATACAAATAAAGATAACAGATCTCATTACAATTTTCTTTCATTTTGAGAGGTACAATACTGATCCATAGATGTATCATCTATGTCTATACTATATTAAAAGCAAGAACCCCAAAAGTGAAAAGTTAAATTACTTTAATACCCCTCTTACTAACCGAATATCCTATTTAATTATTTCAAAATGATAATAATAATAATAATAATAAAGCCTCCAAAGGGACCCAACGCTTCAGAGAAAAACCTTATGTGAAGCCAAAAAATTTACACGGTTAGGAAGCATATTCTCAAAACTGTCGTACAAATATTTTCATGCCGTTTCAACATTTTGGACCAAAGGATGCAAAATTTGGATGCAAAGATTCTTGCCAATGCAACGACATTTATCCAAAGAATCGTCCTTCTTTATCATAGTTTATTTTGAAGAAATATTTAATATTCATGTAAGGCAAAGTCAATTCCAAAGTGAATAAACAATAAAGTGACAACAAAATCGGGTTCTTCTTTCTTTACTCTATTCATTCTTTAATATTTGTTCTTTGTGATTTATGAAATTAAATATGTATAATAATTAGATGGATGGTTATGATCTAATATGATTCTTCAATTTATGTGTATCGTGGTCTGATTCAATAAATGATTATGCTACTTCTTTGAATCCTTTTTGTTTTCTATTTCGCTTTCATTGTTTTCCCCTTATACTCGACAATTATAAATAAAGTAAAAACTGACGAGATAAACAATTTAGGTTGTAATTCTATTTAGAGCACAGACAGAGTGCGAAACTTGAAAACATGTGTATAAGCCATGTAATTGCTTCTTTGATTTAAAATTATGAAAGGCAAAGATATTTCCCCGGAAATCGAGATTTGTGGCAACCACAATATTTCTTAAGAGGTTGCACAAGCACTAAGTGTTGCCACTTAGTATAATTAGTAAAATTCTTTCAACCTTTCGGTATGTATATATGCAATACACATCTCACTTTTGATGACAAAAGAAAAAGGGGAAATGATTTCATGGCGGCCGTCACCCTGCGGCATATGATATTTGGGATGAAGTTCTTAGATTGTGACATTTTTGGCATTGTTTCTTTTACATAAACTTTGCTCATTTAGTCAGCATCATGTATATGAGGAGGTTTTACTCGGTAATAGAGTTACTCTGTGCCTAAAGTTAATTGTTTGTTTGCAAAGTTTGTTGTCTGCTTGGAACAAACTTTCAGATCTAGGTGTTTGTTTAGAATGAACTTTCGTGTTTATCCCAAGAAAATTCAACTTTATCCCCTTAAAAATCAAGGATATCTTTTCAAATTTGTCTACAAATAATTATTTACGATAATGATAAATAACGCATAGAGTCAAACAATTTTTAATTATAACATGTTTTGTTACATGACCAGTATGTTTGTACCTCATAAAATCAAAATAAGTAAAAGAAATCACATGTTTGTATGAAACTTATACTTTATAGTCTTCATCTATAATTATTTATTAAAACCTTATATTTTAATACATGACTCGACATACACGTGCAACGCACGTACCGAGAAACTAGTAATCTCAAAATAAGGGAGGAGGTTAGCATGCAGAAAGCAATGCTAGCTTAGGCACAAACCAGTCAATTTTATCTTTGTAACTAGAAATAATGGAGTAAAAGGATGACCAAAACAGACCTTTGACAAGCTTTCAAATAGCATCTCAAAGAATAGATCAATGCCCACATTGCCGACATCCCCTGTCTGTTGCTCGCCAAAAATATTACCAAATCCTCTAATAGCCATGTCTCTTTCTGCAAGCTGAAAACCCTGGCCAAGTTCACAGCATTCTTCAAGAGCAGCAAGCCTCTCCTAAATTGTCAAATAAATGCCATGTTACAGCCATAATAAGGAAAAATCTTCCGGAAATAACTTCACACAACGTGCATATCACAGAATTTGTTCTTGATAAGATAAAATTAGAACCCTTGTTCTGTTGGAAAATACCGCAACATTACCAAAATAAAGGCAAGATGACAGAATATAAGAATCATCTCCTACGTCTCTTATTAATAGAAGTATATAGAGGAAAGAGAGCATACTAGTGCCTGGTCAGAAAGAAGTGATTTGTCAGGATAAAATAAGTGTGCATGAGCTTCCTTATCCGCCCGTCCGACCCTTCCACGCAACTACAGTAATCAAAGAGGGAGTAGGAATTAGAAGGAATATCAAAGTCACAGCACCTAGCATTCCAAGGATCAATAACCACAATCGCTAAGAATCTGCAAAGTTAAGATATGGAATTGTCAGCAGCATGTCATCATGCCCTGATTAGCACATGGTAAAAATGTACGAGTCTCATAAATTCCGCTCAAGGACATCTGAATTGCAAAAACTACAATATCAACAGAAGCTATTAAGAGAGACAAGTTAATCAGTTAGCTAGCAGTGGAAGGGGCCAAAATTTGAAATTAAGGGCTGAAAAACTTTGACCAATCAACTTTAGTAGTAAATAAAATGAAAGGGAAACCGGGAAAGAGAAAAAAAGATGCTTCTTCATTGGAGTTTGATATCACTACATTATTTGAGTTGAAGAAATCGATTGGCTTCACCACAGCTGCAATTGCAGGCCAGGTGGTTCCCCATGGTCAATAAGAGAACCAAACCCCAGAGATTCCTCTTGAAAGAAACAATAGAAGACTTTACAATACCACAAAAGGCTGATTCAACCACATTTGTTCTCATAAGAATGAGCTTGGCTGAAATGCCACTACAAGCAAAATAGCATTATGTATGCTATTGAACTTCGATGTAATCTCAAGACTACAAGGAGTTTTTGAATGTAACAAATACTTGCTGTCCAACTGGAGGACCAAAGTTTGAACTGACTAAACCCCAAGCTACCTAAGTTATCCCAAAAGGTAAATTTCTCTTTTAGCACCATTAATCATCTTGTATGATTTATCCCAAAAGGTAAATTTTCTCTTTTAGCAGCATTAATCATCTTGTATGATTAATCAAGTATATTAAGGAAACAGGGAGATTCTGTATTAATTCAGAGCTGTGGTAACAGCACATGCTGTCAAAGAATATCTAATTCATCTACAATTGAACAAAAGAATGTCACTTATACAATGCATGAAGGAACTACCAATAAGAATGGAAGACAATATGACAACAAAAAGCTTTTATTTGTTTATGAATGTAAAAACCTGATACAATTGTGCAAGTCCAAATTGCTGAACATCTTGAATGATGATTGTGTTTGCATTTTGAATATCAAGGCCACTTTCTACTATGTTTGTACATATAAGAATTCTAATGTCTCCCCGTGCAAATCTTTCCATAGTTTCCTCAAGCTGTTTTGAGTATTGCTGCCAAAAAAGATGAAATGGCATGTCAGACCACTAGAACTGGACAATGCAGTGTAGATGCTATGTAAGTATGAGTTCATATCTTTAGCGTCAAAAGACTGAATAAACATGAATATTCTATCAGTTCCAGAACTTAAAGCAAACTCAATTAATCCCACAATTACCTTTCCATGAGCAATAGCTATTTCGACATGTGGGAATGCTTGTTCTAAAAATTCCATAACATCTTCAAGACCTGCGAATAATAGACAAACCCATGTAACTAAAAAGAGTACAATGGATGAACTTCAGCAAACTCCTCTACAGCATGGCCCCCAAATTACATAATGCTACTCACAATTAATGTGCGTAAAAGGCACAGAATGCATTACCCTTAATGCGGGGCAAGACATAAAAAACTCGGCCACCACGGTCCAATTCATGCTTGATAGCTGTTATTACTTTGTCCTTGCTGTAAGCTGAAAGATGTGTTCCTATTGGAACTCTCTCAGGAGGTGGTGTTGAGATCAAACTGTTTGAGTGGGAAAAGAAAATGGGGGCAGCCATAGAGCAAAACAGTCAAATAATTGAGCAGGCAAAGTGTAGAGTTGAATGTAACTTCACAATTGGTCAAATCTAGCCAACATTGACACTGCTAAATGAATGATACCCAATTTCAGCTGCTGGAGGTGCCCAACAGTATAGTGGATACTTCATCAACAGCCAGTCAGGGATTTGATAAATTGAAACAAACCCAGTGGTATTACCTAGCGTCACGAAATCCAGTCAATGCTAAATAGAGAGTTCTTGGAATAGGCGTTGCTGAAAGTGTAAGAACATCCACTGAGGTTTTAAATGAAGCAATCTTCTCCTTCTGTTTTACACCAAACCTCTGAAAAGACAAAGAGCAATTCAGATGGAGATCAAATATGAAGAATCGGTCATAGGATATGAAGGATGTCCAAAAGACACACACACACGCGCACAAAGAGAGAGAAAGAGAGAGAGTGTTCGTCTCTCTCTCTCTCTCTCTCTCTCTCTCTCTCTCTCTCTCTCTCTCTCTCTCTCTCACACACACACACACACAGAGGAAGGTTCATGGTGAACTATCTTCTTCAATAAATTTAATTTACAATCCATTTTAGTGGATAATGAGAAAAACTTATTTCCACGAATAAACGAACACCAGCTAGGCCATAGACCACAAAATAAAAAGCCTACTTTCGCGTCGCAGCTAATTTTTAAAATGCAACCTGCCAGGAAAAGTTGAGCTTACAAAGATGTATATATTTGGTCTTTTCTTTATGAAGTAAGTGGTATTATAAATGGCATCAAGTAGATGCATAATAGCTAAAGTATAAAAGTGAGAGTTTGTTATCCCTGTTACAATGAGGCCTATTTTAAAGATAAAGAGCTAACAAAGTCCAAAAGTTTGACACAAAAATCTACAGGGGACAAACTATCCCAGCTATATAAATTCAAAAGACAACTGGCCTTAAGGTCGTGGTTTTGAGTTGATATTCCATTAAAACATCTTCTATTCCTCTCATTCCTAACACACCAAAAAATACAAGCAGAAATCATTTTCCAGACTTGTCTGATGGATTTATTAACCTTCCAAGAGATCCAACTGATGTAGGCATCCTTGAGACTGTCAGGCATAACCCATCTTAAACCAAAACTGCGATAAACATGTTCCAAATATCAGCAGCTACTGTGCAATGTAGAAGGAGGTGTAGGTAAGTCTCTATGTTCTGCTGGTACATATAACAGTTGTTAACAGTAGGAATGTTCCTTCTATTAAGATTCTTGAGTCAAACATGCCTCATGTAATGCTATCCAGCTGAAGCATATCAACTTGAGGGGTGCTATAGTTTTCCAGATAAGCTTCCAAGGCCAAGTATCCACCATTTCATTTTAGGCACATAATACAAATATTAGGGGTGGGCGTTCGGGCAGTTCGGATTGGACCTCTAAATATTAGATGTAGTCACAGTTCCAAATTGTTACCCTCTAAATTGTTCGGTCGCCGCTTTCCAGTGGCTAATCTGACAAACTGCTCGACTAGGAGTCCTACACATTAACCAGCAACAGCAACTCAGTTCCTACGCTTCAGTATTATTTCGCAATTCAGGGTGACTTCTCCTCCTTGAATTTGAGGGAATGTTACAATTTTTGAATGTTAGATAAGATACAGTGACTTACATCAGAAGATAGTATTTTCTGTAGTATATAAAACATTTATAAAGCTCCTAGGTTACGAAGTCTCAAGGAATCTGTTAACCAGCTTCTTCTTCGTTGTCATCTCCCAGAAAATGTCTGGACCTTGTTTCTTTGTGCAAGGGATCTGTTTACTCGTGCCTTATGCGGTGCAATCTTCATTGGAATCTCGGGCTGGGATGATAATCAGAGCGAAGGCTTAAATTATGGGCCATGGTTCCCCACTTCATCAAGGGATCCTATCAAAAGAAAGAAATAGCATTCTAAGCTTGCCCAATCTAACAAGCTAATAAACCTTTGCGCAGAGAGTCCGAGACGGAGCTAGGATTTGAAGTTTATGGGTTCTGAATTTATCACTGAACCCATAGTTTGTCTTAGCTACTGGGTTCGCAATTAAATATTTACACATATTTTATGAATTTTCTAATACAAATACAAGGTTTACACAAAAGATATTGGGTTCGTCCGAACCCGCAGCTAATGCTCTCCCTCCGCCGCTGCCTTTGCCTCGAACAAATTTATCTATGGTATTGGAGAGAGTGTGAATGATTGTGAAGAATTCTGCAGTTTGTCGACTTCCAATGCCAATTAGTTTTTACTCTTTTGTACAACCTTCTGCAGATCCTCGCCCACTCATAGTATTTTGTTCTTATTCCTTTTTGAACATGTAACATTTCCACCTCCTTGATGCTTCTCTCCAATGCACATCACTCATGACAACAATAACTATGACTCAATGCCAAGCTGGGGTTGGCCATATGAATGTAAAATGTAAATCACTCTTTACTAATAAGAAACAATCCAAAGAAGCTATTTTAGAAAACGTGCAGAATGCAAGAATGTTGAGCCTTGGTGTTTCTATCCAAGCTTCTTCTTTTTCTTTTTGGTTCTGGATAAAGTTTCTTTTCGGGCTATTTATCATCATAGGACACTAAGAAAATGTAGTCATAGTTGGCCTTATTATAGATCAAACTTAAAATTGCATAATCAGGTTTTAGATCAATGAAATAGTTTATAAAAGGGAAACTAAGAATTAAAAAAAGGGAAATTAAGCATACTTTTCCCTCATTAAAAGGCCTTACTTGCACAATCACCAACCTATTTCGTCCATGACTAAATCCGAAATATTACTGCCTTTAGATGCAAATAACAAACAAATGATCCAAAAAATAATCGCAGTTAGATATGTGGACATACCTGTTCCTCATCAACCACAAGTAGACCCAGATTATTATATTCAACCCGATCGCCAAGTAGTGAATGCGTCCCAACAATAATGTCCACACGTCCGTCTTTAATCATACTCAAGTACTCCTCTTTCTCTGACTTGGTCTTGATAGAGCAATAGTAGGTCGCAAAGTAAGCTAAAATTAGGACTTAGAATACAGGTTATGGTGTTTACTTGGACGAGGTAAACAACAGTGTCAACACCAAAGAACTAAAACAAAAGTAATATATGTAAAGAGTTCACATTGAGAAATCATTACCACTCAGATTTTGGAAGGAAAACACCAGAAAGAAAGAGGAAAAAGACATCACTTCTAGTTTCATACCCTTTCCTTGCACATTCAAAAAGTCATTCTTTTTGTATTTCTTCTTAATAAAACCAAACAGGCAGACAACAATTAAATGCAGTATACAGATATTAAATAATATTAAACCATTTCAACGAGGTAAATTTTTTAAAATAAATAACAATCAACTAAGCACGATTGTGAAACAGCCTACACGGCCTCAAACTGCATAAAATCCTTTTTTTTTTTTGGGGGGGAAGGTAAACTGCATAAGATCCTCAATGGACATAATTTTTAATGTGTCTATGTCAGTTTGACTTGCATGGAAGTTTATTCAACGGAATCCCTTATCTTAAGGCACTCTAATGAGCTTAAGATAATTTTTTTATGCCATGGACCTATTGATCAAGAAAGCTAATCTTAAGAAATCATGAGATGCAAGAAGATAGATTTTGTTAAAAACTATATGAAGAGCAATTTAAACATTGAAGCTCGGAAGGCAAGCACCATTCTTTTACCAAACCAACAACTATTCAAGAGTAGATGTTCAAGTAGAAAGTGCATATTAGGCATCAACCATGTATAGCTAAGGATTGAGTTATGCACCTGAAACCTGCTAAGAAGTCCAACTCTGATATTAGGATATCTGGAGAATCTCTCTGAGATAACATCAAAATGCTGTTTAGCTAAAACTATAGTTGGTGCTAGAACCATAGCTTGCTTCCCTGTAGAGACAACACAGAAGATGGCACGAAGTGCAACTTCAGTTTTACCAAAACCAACATCTCCACAAATTAATCTGTCCATTGGATTTTCCCTCTCTGTCAAGTCCCTTTCCACATCTAAGAAAGCCTGTCATTGGAACCCAAACTGTAAGAAACAAAGAAAGGTTCCCATTACAGGTAAACCAGTACAAATGATTAAACTTTTCAGACCATGAGTAGCAATAAGTTATTTTGACCAGAATGTGGCAAGACAAAACACTGTTATTATTCATCTATGTTGTTAAAATTTCTTCATATATGTCTTGCTGAACCAGCTGGATGAAAAACAATAACTGCAGAAGACGCCTTGCAGGTTGACGTCAGAATTTAAAAAATACAGAAGAGACAATCAAACCTGTTTTTGATCCGGTGTGGGCTCAAAAGGGAACTGAGATGAAAATTCAGCCATGGCTGGAGTCTTTGGGTATGGAGGCCTTTTTTGTTTTAGCCTGTGTAGATATAGCTCCATTAAATCTACAACCATTTTCTGAACTGCAACTTTTCCCTTCATCCTTCTCCTCTCCCATGCACTAGTATCACTTAACTTGCTCAAAGTCCGTGGCTTTTTGGTTTCATTAGGGCTGAATAGTTAAAAATGCACTAATCAAATTGCAGATTTAGACTATCTCTCTGACACACAAAATTGATAATAAAGAACATTTCGAGGTTTCCCTTGGTCCCACGGTTATTCATAACTCAGAGAGTCTTTCCAAGGATGATGATGAAGGATTATAAAAGGCAAAGCATGTATCTCCGTCTTAATAATTATATTTTTTCCAAAACAAGAATCAGACCCTGATCTCACCTCCGGAAATGTGATATGCAGTGATTTCGCTAAGGATAATCATAGATAGAGCAGATCCATTTCCTTTTCTTTACAGCTTTTGGTAATTGAAAGAGAGGCCTTCAAATCAAAAGGACCAGGGCAATGTAAAGAGTACCTGGAACAGTTCAAAATACAAAGCTCCTATGGCGTCTTGATATAGGCTCTCGGCTGAAACCAGCAAATTGGCCTTTATTACTCGGCTATCTTTCCATGATGATATAGCTGGTATAGAGGGGTGCGGTCTTGCTAAAAACTCATCATTCGTTTTATGCAATAACAATGAGGATATTCCTAAATACGGTAATTCTACACCATTCATGCACAAGGAAAATGTTCCAGTAGGTCTTGTAGATGTTAAACTGTGATAGATGCCTACTTCCTAGGCACTAAGAAGTATGTTGGATTAACAAGGGTTGAAAGGTTGATAAGCTTGCGAGTAAGGAAAAAGGAGCTAGCTTGAGTTGAAAAGGCATGTTGAGCGATCTAGTGAGCAGGTGTCCTCGTGACTGGGAAAAATATTATTCAAGATATTGCTTGGATTGAGAGGTGCAAATCTAAGTCTCCACTCGAGAAAACTACTGTACTCCGTTAGACAGAACATGATTCTTTGTTGGAGGTATGCCCTCTACTTGGAACCCAAAAGGAGAAGGCCCCTTCGAGATGTATTGGAGCTTGGAGCAGTATATGTATTTGTGAGTATGCAAAAATCTTCTCCACGTGAATGAAAGAAGTTATTGCATGACTTTAGTTACCATAAAAAGGGGGGAAATGAACAGTAGTGTAATGAGTTGTAGCTCAATAAGCTTGGGAACTTGGACAATGAAGCCAACTGACAAATTAGTTTTTCAAGGGATAAGGAATTACTAGTACATATAAATGTATAACTTGTACGTGGTAAGTAAAAAGGTAATTTGTACGTACAGATTGTAACGATAGAGCAAACGAGAAGCCTGCTTAACTGGTAATTTAGCCATGCCGTCAGCATACTCAATAAAGACGTATTCAATAGGCTCCTTGGAATCCTTGGGAACGTCAAATTTGATGCCGACAAATCGTCCAATTCCGACCTTCCTGTGCACCACGTAATCGCCGGAACGGAGAGTGTAAGGGTCTACCTTGTAACTAAAAGTAGCTTGAGCTGCATCGTCTGCACCTGCACCAGCTTGTCTAGCTCTGTCGACTTTGAGCTTCTGGAGGCCCCTTTGCTGCTGCTCCTTCACCAGCTGAATGTACTTATCAGCCTCCTCCGAATCCATGGCCGGTCTAAGAGGGTGGGATTGATCTCTCTTGGCGTGCTCCCGCCGAATTCGCTCATTTAGGAGAGAAATGGCGTCGCGCTCCTGCTCCTGCCTCGCAGTTCGTAGTCGGGGAGGCAATTTGGTGTATACAGCATCGGCATTGAGGACCTTAGATAAGGTAATAGAAGAGAATGAGGAGGAAGCGGGAGTGGGAAAAGAAGGCTTTTGAGTGGGGAAGAGTTTGCAGAGACGAGTTGTAAGAAAGCCCTCAGGCGCCGGCGACGGAGAGAAGAGGAGGGATGCCTTTGCTGCAGTGGCCATGGATGGATAAAACTACTATACTTGTAAAAGCTCCGAGTGACGAGCGAGAAGAATTTTCTGGCTTCAAATTTTCAAATCCCCAACTCCCCACCAAATCCAACCCCTAAAATTTAACTACCCACCATAGGCGTATCAATGGAGCTGTAAAGTATGCTGAGGAAGGCGGGTTTTCCACATTATCCGTTCCCTCAAAACATTAGAGCGTTTAAAAAGATAAAAAGATTTTATTTTTAAAAAAAAATAAGAGTAGTATTTTGTGACGCCCATGCCGCTTTTCCAAAAATATCCCACCGGGAGAAATGGGCAAATGTGCAGTTTATTTTGACAAGTTTCTTTTCTAAAAGAGTTTTCCGAATAAATAATTTTGGGAAAACATAGTTTAACTAAATAAGTTAAGAGTATTATATTTGTCTAATGAATTTAAAAAGTATTTTTGAGAAATTTAAGTATCAAATTATGAATATGACATTAAAAGATTTATTAAATAGTTTATATTTTATAACTAGATAAATAATCTCAAATATTTATAACTACAGATAATAATTAAGTTTTTTATTTTTTTAAGTAAAATATAAAAATAAAATTGAAAAGTACTTTTTTCTTTCAAGATGATTTTAATATATCAAAAAATCATTCGACAAATATGAAAGTTCATCTAAAAAGTCATTATATATTACTTAATAATTTAAGCTAAAAAAGATATTTTGGTATATATGATATTTTGCTAAGAGTATTTTTGGTAAGAAAACAAATCAAAAAGTGATTCTCCTTCCGGGGAGAAGCTACTTTTTATGCTTCTCAAAAAATTGTTTTTATTTTTGTCCAAAAACACTTTTTCTCTCCAAAACGTGGTCAAACATCTCAGGTTGAGGGGAAAAATACATTTTTAAAGAAAATAAAAATACTTTTGACCTAGGGAGAAACTTGTCCAACCAAGCCATTACTTTGAAAGGTCGCTCCCAAAGATTTTTCACTCACTTTTGTAAATATATGCGTTTTTTTTCTTTTTTGTCCAAAAATACTTTTACCTAAAGGTTAAATACAAGGGTAGCTTGGTGTTTTTAATTGACTTGCGATTTTTTCTTTTTGTTGAAAAAAAAAAAGATTGCATTGAGGGCGTGTTTGGTACGACAGAAATTATTTTTCATTAAAAATATTTTTATGAAAAATATTTTACTGGAAAATGAGTAGTTTTATCACTTATTTTCCCTTATTCGGTTGGTTGAAAAAAAAAGTTTTTTTCGGAAAATATTTTCTAGGATTTGGTTAGAGAGTAGAAAATATTTTTTAGGAAAATAATTTCTTATGCTATCCTCCTCACTCCCCCACCCCTCATTTCCTCCAAATACCCATGTTTCNTTTCTTTTGCTCCTCCCCCCCCCCCCCTCAAAAAAATACCCAACGTTGTCAGGACTCTATTTTCTTCAATAATTTAATTATTTTTTTAAAAATTCGCACAAATCCAAAGAAACTAATGTGTTGCTTTACTTTTTCACACAAGAATAACGCTGAAATTTAAGCTCCATAGCTAAGAAGATACTCATGTTTTGTTGAGAAATAAAATACTCTTTCTACCACATGAAAAGAAAGTACTCATTCCGGTGAAATGAAGAAAATATTTTTTCTACATCATTAAAAGAAAATACTCAGTTTGTTGGAATGAAATAAAATATTTTTTTTATATCATAAAAAAAAGTACTCATTTTGTTGAAATGAAATAAAATGCTTTGTAATGTCATGAAAAGAAAATTCTAAGAAAATAGTCAGAAAGTAAGCCATAATTCTAGAATTTCAATCTATTTACTGCTTTGGATATTTAGAAATCAGAAAAGTTGTATGAAAACATAGAAAAAAAAATTTATTTCAACGCTAGTTATTAAATACAACGCAAAAGTATATTTTATTTCTCTATAATTTACATGAATATTTGTGAAACTTGTGGTTGAGCTCATAAACAAATTGTCAAAGAATATAATTATATCGTCTTCGTGTAATATAGGCAAAACCATTAATCTTGATTGAAGGAAAAATCACGTATCATGTTGATTCGATTGAATATTAAAAATATTTGTTTTATTTTGTTGTATGTTTTGTTTTGTTTTTTTACATTTTATGAATTTACAACTGACAAAGAAAAAAACAATTGTAAATTAAATTATTGACTTTCTAATGATGTCGCCACTGTAATACTTAAACAATTGAACTATGACAATAAATATTTTATTTGGATTAAATGCGCAGCATGCTTTGTTGTACCTAATTTTGAAAATTAATCAAAAAGTGCTTCGACGTGCTAATCAAATTTGGTACTATGAACTATCTTATGCAGCGAAAAACTTTCAAACTCTGATTAAATGAATATGCGTGCTATCTTAGGTAACATTAGGTACATTTTGATATTTTAATTTAAAGTTTGGAGAAAGGAAAAAGTTTCATTAGTTTATTTAAAATAATAGCTAGGTGTATATGCATATAATATTATCTCAGTCAATTACTTGAGAATCAACAAAATGGGGAGATTTGCTATAATTCAAACATTTGATAGCGAATATGTTTGAGGTTAACTCTAAAAGTTGTGATTACACTCATATTAATTGATTTTCGATTTGATATCTCAGTTGATATTAACTCATGTTATTTACACAATTCACTTAGTTTATTATGTATTACTTATTAAAATACTTTATGATTTATACGAATTTACAATTATCTGTTTGATTGATTAGTTGTACTCCGTCTATCCAACTTGGATTCTGTTCCTGGAAAGTTAATATTCTACCCGACTCGTAGAGATACAGTCAAATACTCAAAGGTGGAGCAAGGGAGGCAGGATGAGTAAGAGGTAAAATAAAAGCCATTTTGCTTGTGATATCCCAATCCATAATTGTAGGCATATAAATTTTATTAAAATATTATAAAATAATTTGAATTATATTTTAAATTCAAGATATATTAGTTCAAATTAATTTATTGGCTAATATAATTAGATTATTTATATAAGTCCAATATATATAGATTAAATAAATAAGCCTTAATCTATTGGGCTAGCTCATTTAGTTGGCTATAACTGATGAGTCCACTTCGTTAAGCCCAAGATATCATCTTCTTAGAGGCCCAGTTTGGTGTCACGTATCAAATGGCGTGGCATGCCAAGTCAAACAAAAAAAAGCCAATAGGATCGTGCCACGTGTCAAAATGATAAGGCATTCCAAGTCAAATTAAAAGTTCAATGAAATTGCGTCACGTGTGCAAGTGACATGTTCTTACCAATCAAATGCGGTCTTGTCACACCTCAATTTGATTGGCCGAAAAGAGTTTGTTCTTATCATAACTCTTTCCTCCCACACATATAAATAGGAGTCTTCATAACCCAGAGAAGACACCAGAAGTTATAACAAGAAGCAAGAGGGAGCTCGTGGATCAAATAATGCAAATTTCTCTAAAAGCTACAAGCATTCAAGTGTTCTATGGATTAAAAGATCAAGACGAAGATTCAAGAACAAGCTGCAAGTCCTTGGATTAAAAGTACGTCAAGATCAAGATCAAGCTTCAAACACTTGGATTAAAATAAAATAAAATTCAAGACTAAGCTCGGAGGCTCTTTTATTTACTGTTGAAAAGAAGAATCAGAGGATTCATAGAGATTGTAACACTCAAATATTTGAAATCAAATAGTACGATTGTTGCGATATTTTTCGGTCTTGATTATATTTTCTCGACACAATTTATTGTCTACAAATTCTGGCACACCCAATGGGACAATCTCTACCTCTCTTCTCATCACAAAGTTTAAGAACATCAAAATGGTTTCAAAGAAAATCAACCCCGGAAACTTCCATCAAAGCTGTTAACTCCAGGTTCTATGCTGATGTAAGCATCCTTGATGTTATCTTTGGAAGCTTCAGACCAATTATGAGGAGCAAAGCGAGTTCTTTGGACAACAAGCACTCCAAGTGTCGTCCGCATCAACCCCTGTTCTCAGATCTTCATCCTCAAAAGGAGCGAGATCTTCCACAAATGTACCCGAAGGAGGAAGCGATGTTGCTGAAAAGATCAAGAAAACTCTTGCTCTGCTTGAAACCTCTCCGGATCCAAGAACTTTGCTGTGAAGGAAGATGATGATGCTTCAAGTAATGGATCATCCCAACTTACACAGCGTAGCGTGAGCCATTCGAGAATCAATTTGTGTGACAATCCAGGATACTCCCCATCATCTACAACAATCATGCAAGCCACGGTGACAAACACTTCATCTGTGGAAGAGCAGTTGGCGAACTTGACGGAATTAATCGCTGGCTTGATCAAGTGCATGCAAAATCAAGATGCTAGAATTGACAAGCTAACAGACAGGGTGGTGTGATGACCCAAAGGGTCATCTTATGAATTAATACTCTGTTCTAGGCTTATTATCCCTAAAAAGACTAATTTTAATTACTTCGAATTGCGTGAGTAGTTCGGGCGTGAATCCGAAAAAGCTTTTATATGAAAATATGAGAAGTAGTAATTTTAGAGTTAAAATTTTGGTTTTAGTTGACTTTGATCAACATTTTGAGTAAACATGCCCGGATCTGTGTTCCGACGATTCCAGAGGTCCCCAGTAAAATATTGGACTTAGACGTATGCCCGGAATTGAATTCCGAGATCCCTAACTTTAGAAAATAATTTTTGAAGAAAAATTATTGTGTTGGTTTTTAAAAGAAATAAAGAAATGAATTAATATTTGAACTCGTTGGTATCGGGCCCGCATTTTGGTTTCGAAGCCCGGTACAAGTTTAAGTCATATCTGTGAAATTTGATGAGAATCGGAGTTGGTTTGACATGATTCGGACATCCGGTTGAAAAGTTAGGAATTTGAGTGTTCTTGAGAAAATCTTAAGTTTTGAGGTTAAATTTGTAATTTTTGAAATTTATTTTGATGATTTGATCGCACGAGCAAGTCCGTATGATATTTTTAGAATTACGTGTACGTTTGGTTTGGAGCCGCAAGGGCTCGGATGAGTTTTGGTAGGCTACGGAGTGTCTAGACTTAGAGAAAAATTACACAACAAAAATCTGGTGTTGGCAGGCCTCTGATCTCGCATTTGCGAGATCAGATTTCGCAAATGCGAAGTCCTTGGCCAGCCTCATATCTCACAAATGCGAGAATCTGGTCGCAAATGCGAGACTTCAATATGTCGCAAATGCGACAAATTCATCGCATTTGCGATGACTGCTCAACTTCGAAGGGTTCGCAAATGCGATAACTGCATTGGTATTTTAGACGGGGTTTTCACCTCTTTTTCAATCTCCCAAACCCTATACCTCCATAGACGATTTTTCAAAGACCCAAACTTCTCCTAATCATCGGTAAGTGATCTCTAACAAATTCCTTTCATTCCTTAACAACTTTTAACAAGATTTCAACCAAAATTCTAGAGTTTTCATGGTAAAAATTGGGATTTTTGGGTAGAACTTAGGAATTTCAAAATTTGAGAATTTAGGCCTCGAATTGAGGTCGGACTCCAAAACCAATTGTATATCCGGGCTCGAGGAAGAATGGGTAAACGGGTTTTGGTCCGAACCTCGAGTTTAGACCAAGCGGGCCCGAGGTCGATTTTTGTATTTTGATAAGAAAACATAGGGAACCCATAGTTTCTCAATAAAGTTGATTCCTTTAAGCTCTAATTAATAACATTGAACCAATTGTGATTAGATTCGAGCGGATTAGAGACAAATTCTAAAGGAAAAGTTGTGCTAGAGCAGTGATTTGCTTGTGATATCGAGGTAAGTGTTGTGTCTAACCTTATATTGAGGGAATAGGTATTGTATGACTATTTGTTACCTGTTTGTTTGCTAAATCCAATGTATTGGTGAGGTGACGAGTACCTATACGTTGTGGTCAGGTCATACCATGCGAGTAAATGTTATTTCTTGTTATTCGGTTGTCTTATAGCCTATGATCTGTGATTATTGTTATTAGTAAAATGTTGAGAGATTAGTATCCGGTTCCACCTAGGTGATTATTATTCTGAATCCTGAGTTGAGATTGAAATGATAAATGATGATAGCAACCATGATGAAATATTGATTGCTTGTGAAATTCCTTTGAGAACATTGAGTTGAGATTGAAATATTAGATGGTGATAGAAATTATGAGGAAATATTGTTTCTTGAGAAATCCCATTTTTATGTTATTGATGATTTGATTAGATTGCGAGGAAGAGTGTAAAGCACGAAGGGTGATGTTGTGCATGATTTATTTATAATGTGAGGAAGAGACTAAAGTACGAAGGGTGATGCCGTGCATTGTTAATTATAATCTGGGGAAGATGAGAGTAAAAGCACGAAAGGTGATGTCGTGTATTCTATTTATTATTTGGTGAGGTTGAGAGTTAAAGCATGAAGGGTGATGCCGTGCAAGTTCAATTTCTATTATTAATTGCTAATATTATTGTTGATCACTATCTGTGCTTGTCTTATTGTTATCCACATTCCTTATGGAAAAAAAAAAAGGAAAAAAATCCCCATCGCATTCTCCCTTCCCATTAATTGTTGGTTACATTCTTTAATTGCTATTATTTTCTGTTAGCATGTTTTCGATGTCCAGGTTTTATGTGGTGTCTTGTCCTAGCCTTGTCACTACTTCGTCGAGGTTAGGCTCGACACTTACTCAGTACATGGGGTCGGTTGTGCTGATACTACACCCTGCACTCTTTTGTGCAGATCCAGGTGCAGGTCAGAGTTAGGAGATTTTAGTAGCGGTCATCATTACTCGGAGACACAGGGTAGATCTGCTGGCGTCCGCAGATTCCTGGAGTCTTCTCTTAATTTCATATACATTGTTTTATTTCATTCAAAACAGGCACATAATTCTTTCAGCCCATTGTTTGTAGTATTCTTAGTAGTTCGTGAATTGTGACACCAGACCCAGGGGTAGTTTTATGGTTGTATATTTAGTTCGTGGCTCGGCCTATTTATTCGATTATTATTTTATTCATAAAGTTATACAATGGAAAGTAATGGATTTAGTTTTATTTTTATATTGTTATGTGGTGTACATGTAAATCTTAAGAGAGGATAATTAAATAAGTTCTAACAATGGTTTGCCTAGCAAGTGTGGTGTTAGGCACCATCACGATCCATAAGGTTGGGAATTTTGGTCGTGACAAGTTTTGTATCAAAGCCCTAGGTTACCTAGGTCCCACAATTCACTAACAAGCTTAATAGAGTCTGAAGGATCGGTACGGAGACGTCTGTACTTATCTTTTAAAAGCTATCAAGTTAGGAACAAACTCCATTTTTATTTCTACTATATCGCCTGATTCTTGTTATCTCTCACATGGATGGAATTCTTCTACTCACTCGTAAATAGCGGGAAGAATACATGCTTTTCTCCCGCGGACCGACACATCAAGTCCTCCCTTAACACCAATCTTAAACCTCAGATGACGCAAGAGGACTTTCCAATAAATCACCCCGCTCATGGTACATGAAAATTCAAGTGGAAAACAAACCCAAGACCCAATTGAAACCAGGGAATCTCAAAGAAGGCCACCTATATTTAGGGAAACTATTTTGTGAATATAAGGACAAGAATTCATATAGATTATTGTGTGATAATAATCCTTATTCGACCATTTCTTTTTCAAAAAGGATCAAGAATTCATATGCCGAGGAAAATCACGTTGGTACCAAACACGCCAAAAATTTAGCCCATAGGCATAACCTCAACTTAAACCACTCATTCTTTCTGAATTAACGATTTATATATGTACTACAAGACTAATTCTCTAAAGAAAGTCACGAAGCTATCCATCATCGAGAAGAGTTGAAACAAATTGCTCCAAAGGATCAACCGATTACCAAAGATATCACCACCAAAATAAAACATACTCTACATATATAATATAATAATTCTCATGAAAATAAAGTAGTGTCACATAAAGAAACAGAGAACATAAATACCAATTTAAAAAGACAAATCCTAATATCCATCCACAAGAAAATAAAACTTACATCCCAATCACAGTTATTCAAGAAGCCACCCCAACTTGAAATTTAACAAAGAAAGTAAAATAATGAGTGGTGCTCCCTAAATACTGCATCAAGTACTCCCCTCGTTGTCAGACTCCATCGCATCTTCCTCTCCCTCCTCCTCGGACCAGTGAACTGGAACATCATCATCTTCCTCCGGCTTAGTCGATGACAGTGGCTCCTGAGGCTTCAGAACCTTAAACAGCCCCTTCACGCCCTTCCATATGCGAGTGAAGAAATTATCTCTATTCTTCTCCCTTTTATTCATACGGGTGTGTGCACTTGCCATTTTGGCATGAGAAGTACTCAAGCCACCATGTCCCGTGGCCAAATCTGTGTACGCTTTCTCCAGCTGCTTCAAATGGGCCCCATGTTTGTTCTTATCCTCAAGGTACTTCTTAAAGTCCTTCTTTGAAACATGTTCAGAGGGTCCCTCAGATACCAACTCGCGAACCTACCGCATCTCCTCGGAAAGCACATCAAATGGTCCACCTGCACAAGAAGAAGGCTGACTAACTTGCTCATCCTGAGGAGGCAATCCCACTTTTCTCTTCTTGCTCTTGACAGCTCCACCCTCTCATCTCTTCTTCAAGGGGTGGATAGGCTTACCCGGCTCTACCCAGTTGTCCTCTGGATCCTCCTCAACCCCAGCCAGCTGGCACATCTCAGTAATAAGATAAGGGAATAGCAGTGACGTACCATTCAGACGTAGATACTCCCTTATCTCATTGACGAATATCTCGCCAACGTTAAGTGGAGTGCCCTCAAGGATACAAGATACCATCAGAGTTCTCGGTATGGGCACATTCCATATGTTGGACACTGGAGAGACGCGACTGCATATGATGGCCAGCCATATCTGTGATTCCTTTCCTATCCACGACCCAAAGAACATCCACACCCGAGCATAATTGGGAGGCCAACTGTTGATACCCAATTTTTCCTCAAATTATTTTCAAACTTGTATATATACTTTCAAAATCACTCTTTAGAGTAATTGGTATTTTCTCACAGTTTTTTCATATTTTTATCAAATTATTTTATTTTTTATTTAACACTTTATATTCCATAATTACTCATAAATGATATAATTTCAAATCATTTTCTTTCTCAATATGTTATTTATATCCTATTTAATTCCCTTATGATTTTATTATTTCACAAATTAGCCAATATTGGCATTAGTTAGTTAATTTCAGCAGTTTTTGCGATTATAGAACAAATGTACATTTATACCATTTTAAAATCAATGAATGATCATTTATATTTTTATATTTTAGTCAATCGCCTTAATTTCATTTATTTGGTCTCAATTTCTTTTTACACAATTATTAGCTATTTTATTAATTAACTATCTTATTTAATTGGGTATTTAACGTTTAGCTCATTTCTATTTAAATTTTAGCCAACCTTAAACCAAACCCACCTGACCCAAAACCCATTCTCTAACACAACCCAAACCCACAAATAACCCGGCCTAACCCCACACATGATCTGAACTGTTGATCAAATGAGATCAACGGTCCAGATCAATGTTACCATAATTAAACCCAATCACTAACCCCTCCGACCCCTCATTCTCTCTCTATCTCTCTCTGATACTCTCTAGTTCTCTCTAGAAGCCTCATTTGGATTCTCTCCTCCGATGGAGTCCGGTCATCTTCTCCGGCTGGTTCTCTCACCAGAAACCATGGCTCATCATCGCCTCTTGGTTACCCACCCACTTTGCACCGGTCCAGTGATACTTTGGGGCTCTCAGGCGAACCTGGAGCGGTCCAACTCACCTCCCATGGTCCCATGCCACTTTCCGGCCTCCCCAGCCGTTTGAGTAAGGATTACAACCTGTTCCGGCTTAGGCCGGTGCCGTATTTGAGGTTCTTCCTACTTCTCTGGGTTCTACGAAACCCTAACCCTCTGTCTTTCGATTTATTCTAGATATTCTTTAGATCTATAGTATTACGAATCTTTTTCTATGTTTTTCTCTGAAAACTTTCATCCAAACGATCTTTCAATTTTAAAACTAGGGTTTCACGAACCCCTTTTAAAAATCGATTCTCTTTTATTTCTGCTTTACTTTTATTCTATGTTTTTCTCTGTTAATACATTTGATTCAAATCTTCTTACTGAAAACCCTTAATTTTTTAGGATTTTAGTTCGTCTTGTTTGTTATGTTTGGCCAATCCGTATGTTTCTTCTGGACTCTCTATGTGCTCTATGATTCTTACTCTAATTCGCGATTGGAGTTTCTGAGTCTCTATTATTCCTCTCGCTTAGGGTTTCTTTGAACTCTGGTGCTGATTATTGTTTAATAGGTGTGATTGTTGATTTAATGGTTGTTCATCTGATACCCTCTACTGTCTCTGTGTATCTCTTTGCATAATTGTGATGTTTTCTTCAAACCTATGATTTTGTATGTTCTGTACTAATTTTTCGAATTTGTTTCCCTTGATTGTGTGATACTTTCCTTGATTAATGCCTGATTCCCTGTGATTTCAATTACAATCGAGATTCCCTCGACTAATTTTCAGAATTAAACTCGCACTTTGCTTTGTGAATATGCTATCGGTTTTACTTTCCTTAATTATGTGTTATGAACCTGGTATTTATTACATACTCCATGCTTTTACTACCTTTATTATAAAACCACTCTAGTTGATTCCTTTCCCTGATTTAACTCTGATTGGCCCGTTTGAACTTGACTCCCTAATTAAAGGGAGTCCAGGCCTTTAATTGATATTGATTGGTTATTATTTCCATAATTATGTTAGACTGGTTACTCCTTACCTTATTTTCTTTATTCGTTTTCAGGATTATAAACACCCTACTCTCTTTAGCATAACACACAAATAGATACACGAACATATACACACAAACAACTCTCATATTGCTCGGAACTCTCACTTGCTTTGCTGCATATTCTCTCTTGTTCCTCTGGCTACTCAGTCGGCGGAAAGCCAAGACTGAGTAACTTATTGCTGCTCTATTGCTCTGCATACCACTGTCCTATTGCTCTACTTCTCTACACCTTGTTGTTCTATTCTTACTCCTAACTGGTATGTTTCTAGTTTAAGTTTATTGCATCCAACTCAACATGTTTATGTTTGTATTGAGGTTTTAATTATGGTTCTGTTGTTTGCCTTGCAACTAGTGTATTTGCTTTGTCCATGTGACCTTTATTTCCTTCTATGTTTAGCATGTCTACTTGTCTATGTGATTCCCCTTTCCCTTTAATCTAACATGTCTATTGCTTTCCCTTATATGAATCTGCCTGACTCCCAACACTATGAGCATGTACCCCCTAATACTTAGTTATTATGTAAATCCTAATCCTGGACCTAATATGTGACTCTGTTTGACACCCCCTCAATCTAATGTTGTTAGATTCCTGGCATGAACATTCTGTGGTAACTAGGTTGTGATTGTTTAACCCTATAGCACTATCCTGAGGACTATTTGTGTGCAAGTCTACTTCTACTATGCAACTTATTTGTCCCCCAGTCCCCTATCCTTTTTTGTGTTTGCTTTCTAAACCATGTATGTTCTGGGTTGCTGATTGTCCTGTTTCTTTCTTCTTCAAACCAGTTTTTATAAAACAAACTCTCATGTTGTTCTCTGAAGCTATTTTAAAAACAATTATTTCAAAAGCTACTTTTCAAACTCACCTTTTTTTAAACTATAGGCACACCTCACTACTCTTATTTCTAAGTTCATCCCCCTTCGTGTGAGCATTGCCTTAGGGACCATTTGAGTACCCATTGAACTCTGACACACAAGGTTGGCATTCCATACTGCACTTACTCATTCCTGGCTAGGGTACTTGGGTGTGAGCACTGCCTGGGGTCCTCTGAGATCCTTAGGAACTCTGACACACCTGGGTTACAAAGGGTCATGGCATATGGCATGTTTGGATCTAGATACTTGGGCCTACTATTAGGCTCCCTATAGTAACTTCTTCATTTTTATTTTTGTGTAATTTATGCAACGTTGGTCTGTAATAGTTAGTTGTAAAAACGAATCTGGGGCTGGATAGTAAAACGGGTGGGGTTATGCATACTTAGTATAATTACGGGTAGAAACCATGCTATAGGGTTTATTTTGTATATGTGTGCAATAGTCACCATGTTTAGTAATACATGTCATGCATGCATTAGAGAACATGTTTTAGGCCTGTTTATCTCAGCATCTTTGTCATACTCATGCATCATTTAGAAATCCTGTTCATAGTTAAATAACTATAAAATGGTTGCTATAATGTTACTGTCTTTGCATCTTTACGATCACCATGTCTAGAAATCCTGTTTTAGGTTAAAAACATTAATTATCGATATTTGCATTAGGAATCACGTGCTAGGTTCAGCAACTTAACTACGCTTCTGTATTTCCCGTTTTGAGTCAAAAAGATGTGTTAATAAGTAAATTCCTCCCTAAAAATATAATAGATTCTGATTTCTGAAAACGTTTTGTGCATTTAGAAAAGCATGCGTAGGTTTGCATCATTCTACATGTATTTAGATATCCTGTTTTGTAGGACACTGCATTCACATTAGTTTAAATACTCACCTCTTTTACCTCGACTAAGTCTAAACAGGATAACTGGAGTATTTTTTAACCCGCCTAGGCAAGCCTTAGGCATTAAGCTTATTAAAACTGGAAAAACTGTCTCTTTGTATTGTTTGGCTAATTACATATCAGACTTCATAGTCTAAAACTGGTAGAAAGACTTCTTCTAAAACTTAGTAATCAGACTGCCCCATTATTGTGTTCTCACTTAGACATCCTGCCCTAGGTTCTGAAATTCAAAGACCTCTTTGTGTTTGAGTCGTGCTAGTTATGTGTATTAATTACTGGAGGAATTCACGAGCCTCATATCTGCTCCTGTGTGTCCCCTATACTTGCAGTCCTAAATATTTTATTTGTCGCTTAGAATTTGTCCTTGAAACCTAGGGGTTCTACCTAGTATATACCCTTTAGGATAGTAGTCCTAACCTCCTCCAGGACTGATAAGATGGGACGGGTAATAGCACGCAATAGAATCTGTGACCAACATACGCTTTAATTACCTTCACGGGGTGGGAAGGGTAGAATATGGATATGATGACCGATGCGCTAATACCACGTGTATCCCCTCTTCGAGGAGTGATTAACGGGTATTGCATTGATGTGATCCGTATTTATTTTAAACCTAGGACATTTTCTCAAATGTTTACTTTTAATTTCTTTTCCAACTTTCAGTAAAACTCCAACACTTGTTTGAAATCCCCTCTTATGTGAGCCTTTCTTGTTATTTGTTTATTGTCCAAATTCACGAAACCATTTGGCCGGGACTCACAGTTGTGGATCCTGAGGGGTGCCTAATACCTTCCCCTTGGGATAATTTCAAGACCTTACCCAATCTTTAGTAATGCAAACTATTTCATGAGTTAATTACTCATGGTGCCCTAACGCACCATAAAAATCGTTAGGTGGCGACTTTTCCTTTAACTTTTTCCTTCAAAAGGAGTTTGTCCAAAAAAGTCAAGAACCCGATCTCCGCACCTAAGCCTTTTGGGGGCGAGGAAAGAAAGGGGGCGTGACACCAACCTATCCCCTGGAAGACAATCTCTTGCACATAATAGATCTATATCATGGTCAGGGAGGTGATAGATGTTGTTCACAACTTTTGCCCCAAAATGCACCATCTTTCCTCGAATCCTCATCTTTGGATTTCTCATACTGATGGTAGGGAGATTAGCATAGAAATCCCTCACCCACTAGTCAATTGCCCTACAAGTCTGAGGGGAGAAGAAAATCCAACCCATAGCTATGAGCCTCTGGTAGAACTCAGGAAGGCGTTCATCGACTTTATCCATCACTATCCCACTCTCCGGGAGCAACTTCTTTGTGATTAGCTCGTTATAATACCATTCCTGACACTCACGTGACAGGAATCAGTGTTCGTCATAATTTTCCTCAAGCTCCACGGGACTGTCTGGAGAGGATGCATCAGAAGTAGAACTCATTTTCGGTATATGTGCCTGCAAAACGAAATATTGGAATGAAAACGGGTTATAGCTATGAAATATGTTGCAAAATGAATCTTAGATGTCAAAGGAGTGATTGGACAGTTCAAACCATACTTAGAAAAAAATTCAGAAATTTCAAAATCTGAAGGTGCTCGCTCTCTGATGTCGCATTTGTGATATTTTTCTTCGCAAATGCGAAGTCATCAGTTGCTCCCTAATGTCGCAATTGCGATATTTTCTTCGAAATGCGAAGTCCCCAGTCCCTCCCAGATGTCACATTTGCGACATTCTACTTCGCAGATGAGAAGTCTTCCTATATCGCAATTGCGAGAAATTCTTCGCAATTGCGAAGTCTGCCAGAACTGCCAGAGTTCGCAAATGCGAACTCCCCTTTGCAAATGCGAACTCCCCTTCGCAAATGCAAGCCCGTCATCCCCAGCCCTAGAACAATCCCTAATTTTTGAAATTTCTTCCATGAAATCACTTCTAAACACCCCCAAAGCACCCCAAACAGTCTATGGACACTAAATCATGCAAAAAAACATCACCTACAACTACAAAATGCAAAGAAATTTCAAAATTTAGGCACAAAATTTTACTCCTATTTCTAATAACCAAGGGCACTCATATTTCACCCAAATTCCTAACACATTGTTGGACTAACACTCTCAACTAACCTCACCCAGAAAATGACAACATGAAATTTGTGTTTTCTAACATTTTTGAAAAAAAAAACTTGAACCCATTTCAAGCCCTAGGTTTTTGGGAGAATAATTGAAGAAGAAGAAAATGAAGAAGAAGATACAATGATTTAGCGTTTATACCTGATTGTTTGCACTTAGAAGTAAAGATTTGAGAGTTTGAGGGTTGGGAGAACTCAAGTCGCCTGTTTTTCTTTGGGTCTCTAAAGAATTTTCAGTATTATGAAAAATGAAATCGTCAAGACCAGTTAAGGCCTCAGACGTCGCATTTGCGACATTCAGTTCGCAAATGCGAACACCCTCAGAATTTCTCCAGTTCGCAAATGCGAACTCCAATTCAAAAATAATAATAAAATAAAATAGAATAATAAAATAATAATAACATATTTCTTGTACTAAATAATTCAAATTTTTAGAAAGACTAAATATTTGGAGAAATAATGGATCGTTGGCTTGACCAAGTGGATGCAAAATCAAGATGCTAGAATTGACAAGCTAACAATTAAGACTCTATTCTAGGCTCATTAGCCCAAAAAGACTAATTTTAATTACCTTGAATTGTGTGCATAGTCTGGGCGTGAATGCAGAAAAACTTTTATGTGAAAATATGAGAAGTAGTAATTTTAGAGTTAAGAATTTGGTTTTAGTTGACTTTGGTCAATATTTTGAGTAACCGGACCCGAAGCTGTGTTCTGACGATCCCGGGAGGTCCGCAGTAATATATGGGACTTACAAGTCGTCCCATGACATCGAATTGAGAATGGCCTCCACTGGAAATGAAAGGCTGCCCATCTATGAACCTCGCAAAGGGAACGTCAAGCAAGAAGTCAGAAAATGGAGCAAGTTTGTACCAAGATCTAAAAACAAAGAAGCTATGAATGTCTACACATCAATTGTGAAGTTCACGACGAAGGTGATCAAGAAGTAGAGTGTGAAATCCATTTCGTTTCAAGATAAGCCAAGTGGAAAGTTGACTCTAAAAGAAATTCAAGAGAAAGAGTACCCATTTCTGGATTCTGATATGCCAACTATTTTTGAAAAACTCCTCGAGTTAAATCTCATTGAGCTTCCGGATATGAAGTGACCAAATGAAGCTGGGAAAATAAATGACTCAAATTACTACAAATACCATCGATTTGTGAGCCACCCTCTGGAGAAGTGCTTTGTCTTCAAGGACAAAGTTATGGACTTGGCTCATGAAAACAAGATTGTGCTTGAAGATGAGAAAGCAAGCGCAAACCAAGTCTCTATCACCTTTGGCTCGTTCAGTCTGGATGAATTATGTGGTTTTAAAGAAAGTAAAGATGAAGAATTACTGGGGAACGACAAAGTTGAAGTCAATCAACCTGATGATGATGAAGGTTGGACGTTGGTGACTCATCGTAGGCACCACAGAAGGATCTCACGAAAAGAATCAGTAGAACAACCAACAGGGAAAATGGTGGTAAAAAGACCAAGGAGATGGAATCCAGTAAAACACCTAAAGAAAGCAAAAGTGGAGGTGCACCACCCTCAAAAGCCACGACATCGAGTGACCTTGGAGGAGTTTTTACCAAGTTGGTTTCGCACGAATATTTCCCATGGGGATATTGATGCCTCTTGTTGCCATACTGACGAAGGTAAAGAAAAGAGTGATGACCCATCATTGGCACCATCTTCGAAAAAGCTTATCGAGTCAACTATTCAAGAAGTTAATTCTTGTGAGGAAAAAGTCACGTTCACAAATAGCGATCTTCTGCTAGGTGACACTCCTCATGACCGCCCATTATACCTGGTTGGATATATACATGATGAAAGGGTAAATCTAATTTTGGTTGATGGGGGGTACACAGTGAACATTTTGCTAATTCACACTATGAAAGAACTTGGTATTCCCATGAACGAACTCTCAGAAAGTCGCGTGATGATCCAAGGATTCAACCAAGGGGGAAAAGAGCCATAGGCACGATCAAGCTGGGAATCACCATTGAATATATGCAATCAAGTGCATGGATGCATGTGATCGATGCGAAGACTTCATACAATGTCTTGCTTGTAAGGCCTTGGATACAAGAGAATAAACTAGTTCCATCTACCTACCATAAATGTTTAAAATACTACAAGGGTAAAGTCGAGAAGAAGATAGTTGCTGATGATGATATATTCAACGAGGCAGAGTCACACTTCTCTTATGCAAAGTTCTACTTGAAGAACCGCATTTTGAAGGAGCTACAAGTTGATGATGAAGCAAGAATGGTGGGCCCATAACTAAAAGAGCTGAGGTGACTATTGGTAAAGCCAAAGCTATTACTGAGGAGGTACAACCCAACGCGAATAAATCTCATAGAGGGGATATGGCGTCTTATGGCAAGAAAGTAAGTCGTGCGCTCCAATATGTCCCTAAAAGGAAGAAAGATGAAGGTGAATCATCTAATCTCCAAACTAACATGCTAAAGGAGTTAATGTAACAACCCGACTGGTCGTTTTGAGAAACTGAGTATGGTTTGACAGCTTGAGGTCACAAGTAGATTCACACAGTGTATTATGACTTGCGTGCATCATTTGTTCGGGTTTTCAAGAAGTTCGGAAAGGATTTTTAGAAGTGACTTTCATTTGAGAAGCTTAAAGTTGAAAGAATTGACCAAGATTTGACTTTTGAGTAATTGAACTCGGATTGGTTTCGATGGTTCTGATAGTCTCGGGTGGTGATTTTAGACTTAGGCGTACGTCCAAATTTAGATTTGGAGGTCCGTAGGGTAAAGCATTTTGGAAAAAATTAGAAAGTTGAAGTTTTGGAAGATTGAGAGGTTTGACCGGGAGTTGACTTTGGTGATATTGGGGTCGAAATGAAATTCCGAGAGTTGGAACAACTCCTTTATGTCATTTGGGACTTGCTTGCAAAATTTGGTGTCATTTGGAGTCGATTTGATATGGTTCAGATGATTGGTTCCGATTCTAGAAGTTGTGGAAGATCATGGTGATTTTCATGTGTTTTGGCATCCAATTCGTGGTTCTAGAGGTTATTTTGGTGTTCCGATCGTGCGAGCGAGTTCGTGTTAGGTTTTCAGACTTGCATGGATGTTTGGCATCGAGCCTCGAGGCCTCGTATGAGTTTTGTACGCGTTTCAGATTGTTTGGAAGAAGGTTAGAATTTGCTGGTGTTTGATCTCACATTTGTGAGTTATGGTTCGCATTTGTGACCATCGGTTTTGCGTACTTGGAATCGCATTTGCGAAGAGGATAGGGAATGACAGGATTTGCATTTGCGAAGCCAGTCCCGCAAATGCGATGATGAATTTGGGCAGGAAAAGTTCGCATTTGCGAATATTTTGGCCGCTTTTGCGAAGGCCCCATCTTCGCATTTGCGAACTGTTTCATCGCAATTGCAATAGAGACATGATTTTTTTAGGCTTCACTTTTGCGAGTTCGCATTTGCGAACCCAGTGTCGCAAATGCGACATCTGCAGCTTGCTAAAAGCTAGGCATTTTGTATCTTAGCTTCATTTATCATATTTGGAACCCTAGGTCCGAGAGTGGGCGATTTTGAGAGAGGATTTTCACATAAAATCATTGGGTAAGTTGCTCTAATAAATTTCAACTATATTTTGTGATTATATCTTAGATTTAATATCAAATTCATGAGAATCTAAAGGAAAATTTGGGGAAAATTGTAAAATCTTTCAAAAATGAAAAATGATGATTTGAAGGACGAATTAGTATCGGAACTTGATAATTTTTGTATGGTTGAACTCGTATAGGAATGAGTGTTCGAGTTTTGTAAATTTTATCGGGTTCCGAGGTACGGGCCCCAAGGGTTGACTTTTGTTGACTTTTTGCAAATTGTATAAGGTTCATAGCTTTGTTAATTAAAATTGTTTCATCTTGCATTGTTTGATGTATTTAAGTCGTCTTTGGCTAGATCTGGCCGAGTGATGGTATATTGGTAAAGGAAAAGCTAAGTTGAGTATTGAGTTGGCCGAATTGAGGTAAGTATCATGTCGAACTTTGTGTGGGAGAAACCACCCCTTAAGAATTGAGTTAATTGTGTTATCTTATTATGTTAAAGTCGTGTACGCAAGGTGACGAGTGGGTACACAACCTATATGTGGTATTGACCGGTTTAGATTGTCTAGCCTCTTTCCATGCTTTTGATTAAATTGTCATAACATGCGGTATCTCGTTGTTAGACTACTCTTACATGATCTATATGATGTGGTTAGCCTTATTTACCTATTGTTTGTTATTTGGCCCTTATATGCCTTGGTTGTAGTCATTGCCCTTATTATTATCTTTTTACCTCTTAATTATTAAGTTTTTCTATGACCACGTGCATATTTTCTATGCGTCCGAGTGGTTGTGATTACCTGCGTAATTATCACGTGCCTTACATGTCTTGTTGTTTTGTAAAGGTTGTGTTATTCCTTTGATTTTTACGTGGTTCCCTTGTTGCCGTGTACTCATTCTCTTGGTTGTAGAAATTCTTGTAATTGAGTTGTTGAATTATTGTTGTTGATTTAAATTATTGTACGAGGTATCGGGTTGCACGCCACAACAGGTGAAATAAGGGAGGTGATGGAATAAGGGAGGATATTTATATTATGATATTGTTTATGGTACAGTGGGATCGGGTTGCACGCCGAAACAGGTGAAATAAGGGTGGATTATAACGGTGAAATAAGGGTGAATTATGATATTGATATTATATATTAGGAACTCAAGATAGAAAGAATTCACTCACTCTCAGAAATAATATTCATATGCCACAAAAGATGCACCATAGGCTTGCCCGTAGTGTACTACTCTACTAATCAAGCTCATTCAGTCTAGGATCAAGTAGGACTTTATTTGGTTGTAATGTAGGCTGCGAGACGAGTAAGATACATTTAGATATAAGAGTGACTACACCTCACTAAGCACTTTAATACATATATTTTAGCGCTCAACTTCAAACTTAGATTAAGCCAAACTCCACCTTCACATCAATGTTATTACCCCATACTTCTTTAAGCACAATTACATTAAGAGTCACCACATATATATTTTTCTTTCANCAACCTACCACCAAAAACCAACCTACCACCCCACACTTTAACTTTTCCATATTTCATCACATTTTCAGTGCTCAAATAAATGATCGATTCAAACAAAGGGGTATGGCTTGTAATGTGGTTTCCAAAGAAGCAGGATTATAGGCTCAACGGGGTTAACTACGATACATAACAATTAGGTGGGTAAAATATATATAGCTGGCTCAACAAAGAAATGCCTATATCACTTCCAAGACTGAACAAAACTTCTATTTCACTTTGCACACACACGGGGCAAGTTCTAGACATCAAATGCAATGCACAAAATAACATACAACTCTCGCTCACACATGGCACATAGCTCCCTCAGGATCAGATCTATCACGACACTCCAGTCAAAGCAGTTAAGCAAATCTTAATAATTCCTGATTTAAGGTATTTATCCTGGAGTCAAAAGATTGACCCTAAACGTCACAACCATAGTACTGATTGTTCTCAAGGCATTAGCACGTTTCGAGATATTGCTACTATTAAGCCCTCAACCATGTGGTTAGTACTCCTAAGAATAAAAAAAATAAAAAAAACTACCTACACCCGGTTCAATTAAAAACCCTTGAAAAAGAACCGTGGTCCAAAGAAAAACCAAGGGGGAATTACTACACTACCTAAAACAAAAATCTTTTTGGTATTTTCTTTAGACTTACTCCCTCAAGAAAATTGTATAATAGATCCATCTTTGGGAAAAACACAATTTGTTTTTCGAAAAAAAAATAAAATAAATTATTCCATTAATCTAACATAACTCTAGACAATCTCCTCACCCCACACTTAAAATTGTGCATTGTCCCTAATGCGCACCCATACATACAAGAGGGTAAAAAAAAATTCCCTGTTAGGTCAAAGGACGAAGCACTAGCATCTCATGGGGTACTCAGACTTCTCCCAGGCCTGGTCCTTCGTTCGGGTACCTCACATTTAGTTCCAACCATCTGATTTGCTATTGTATCCTTCTAGTGGCTTTGTAATCCATGCTCCTAAAAAATTCCAAAAAAATTGACACTACAAAAATAATACAATTAGAAACATAAAATAAAACAAAATAAAATAAATCAGTAAAGCTGGGTTGCCTCCCAACAAGCGCTTGATTTAACAACGCGGAACGACGTGAATCACTTTTCGCCTCCACTTCGAACTTATGAATTGAGCCCCCAATTTGGCATCAAGTTTTAGGTTATGCTCCAAGGGTGGTGGAACAAATATAATTGGCCCAAGCAACCATTGTAATATTTTACACTTCTTGGCATTTAGATGAGGTATGTAGTCCTGTCTTTCTGGCAAGAAATTTCCAGGATGTAGGTATCTTGTTCTTCAATTGGCTCAGATGACTCTATTTTCATATCATCATCCAAGCACAATGTGGAAAAATGTTTGGAGTGAGGACCAATGCGCTCAAACACATGAACTTCAGGACTTTCAACATCCTCAACATCAATCACACTAGAGTCTATTAAATTTGAATCCTCAACGTCCCTGGTTGACTCTAGTATTACTTCTTTAACATCGGCATCCTCAAATTCTAGTTGGTTAGAGTGTTGGGTTTTTACTTTGGACCCCTCTATTGGCACCTCAATTTCCATCTCTAATGTACACTGCTCTTGGCTACTATCCATAATATTGGCATATTGAGCATTAAAAGGTTCAACTAGTTGACTCGTTTGAGCCTCCCAGTTGTGAATAGTTTCATCTTGCCTTTGTACCCGCAATTGTATCTCCTCCTGTTGTTCCAAAAGGCACTTCATCATATACTCGATCCTTTTCAGGTCATCATCACTGGGTTCTTTGTTTCTATTAACTTCACAAGAAAAAGAAGAACCATCAAAGTAAGGGGTTGGGGAAAGATAAGAAATATAAGCACAACCCTGAAAGTGACCATCTTGACAACCACACATATCACACAAATTCCACACATAAGATTGAGTTGGTGCACATAACTCGCTCTCGGGAATATTTTGATAATTTTTCGCCGGGTGGTTTCCTCCATGATATGCATAACGAGGATCAAAAGTAGAATTACCAACATCCAAACTCTCATAATTCCATGATGCCATATTTTTTTCAAATTAACAAATACAACTAAAATAAAGAAAATAAAAAACAAATACTAAAAAAAATCAAACTTGAAACCTAGTAATATGTACAATTACAGGTACACTTGATAATACCGTTAACTCCCCGGCAACGGTGCCAAAATTTGATCACGCTCAACTATGTCTAATAAAAGACTAAGCAGGCATTGCAAATATAATCTGGGATATTTGCCCAGAGTCGATCCCACAGGGAGTTAACGTATCATGCAATCTGTCAGAATACTAAACATTCACTTGGTGTCGTTTAAACTACTACAACTGAATAAAAATATTAAAACTAAAGATTAACTACAATAAGGTGTAAA